>MDKI01010496.1:0-11378 GCA_005239505.1 Nicotiana paniculata
AAATCTCACTAAATTAATTAGTTTTACGGATTTTTGTTGAATTTTAATGCTATTTGCGAATTTTTTTTTTACATTATGTAGCCATAATCCGTCGTTTAAATCCATAAATAATTTAAAATGACATGATTAAGCATTAACTTTAGTTATCATTTAAATAAACATAATTGTTTGATATAAAGTATGTTAATGTTACTTTTCGATTTAATTATTCTTTTTAACAAAATTGTGAAATTTGTCCTTTAAATGATTAGGAGTATTAAATTAATCAAGTTATCAATTAATCTATAATTAGACAAAATTAATTTTGAATTAGTCACTACATTTTGTTAATTAGATTCAATTATTTAGTTCAACCTAGGCTAAAATCGGACCTGGGCTAATTTGCCTAGGCCCAAAATTCATTCTCTACACTACCCAAACGACAACCCAACCCAAAATCCCATGACCCGGCCAGCTCCCCATAACCAAAACGACCCCGTTTCGATTATGACGAATCCCAGCCGTTGATCTCATTTGATCTAATGGTTGGGAACTCCCTAGCTTCCCAGTATATAAATGTCTGAAGACTTCCCCCCACCCCCTAATTCACTTCGAAATCCTACAGCCACCGTCTCTCATCTCTCTAAAGACCAGTCGATCTCTGCCGCCCTAGCTCTGCCGGCCGAAAATCGCCACCGGCGGCGGAGCACCACCAATCAACCCCAAAATTGTATCAAATGATCCCTGTGGCCTACTTAACCCCGTCCCACCGTTGGTTTCCCCAAACAACCGTCCAGTTGCGAGTAATATCGGATCTAGGAAACTGTCAAAACCCTAGAACATGCTGAAGATGATCACAAGCGACTCTGTGACTCAAACTCACATGAGTCGATGGCTCTTGATAAGAGCCGTCGATTCATGCGAGTAAGGGTCACTTTTGGAGGTCGCCGAAATTCGGCCAAACTCTGAAAAGTCGCCGGAGTTCATCCAAACCCCTCAAACGGGTATCCCCCTCCTTTCTATGTGTTTCTTGTACCTTTTTGATTAATAGCATGAGTAGGCCGTAGTTTAATCATTGTTTTCTTCTTATTATATCAATGTTTTTTTTGTTTTTTTTGTTTCTTTCATTATCTTCTTTTACCTGTTCATGCTTGATTAGTTCGAAGCCCCAAAATATATTTTGATAAACATGTTCTTAGCTTAGATGATAGGCAAGAATCTGTTCTTGAACTCTAGAGAACAGGCGGAAAGAGGTTCATCAGAGCGATAGGGAAAGCTTATAGAGGGGTGGTCTTGTTTTCACTGTTTCATGTATGTTTGTTTTTCCTTGATCCATTTCAATTGATTACTGTTCTATCGTATGCGTTTAGAATTAATTGAACCACTTTTCTTAGGGTAGCTAAGTAATTTAGTTAGGTTTCAATGTCAACTTGACCTTTAAATCTGTTTCATGGCAGTCAAGTATTCGTCTTTGGTCAGAGTCCTTGTCATGATTGATAAACTGTTCTCCTATGAATTTGTTTGGTTGTTAATTCGACTGATTAAGCAGTTCAGGTTGATATGCATATATTCTAGATTTCTTCGATAGTTAGTCCCTTAACCTCCTGTTTCATTAATAAAATTTGATCCTAACAAGTTAATTACCCCTGTTAATCCCAAGCTTTGGACAAACTATCAAGACTAGGACATTTAACCATACAATTAGAGACTAATCAACCAATTAAGCTAATCCTGAACGAGTTTGAAGTCAATTAGTAATTGAGAACCTAATCAACCACCTAATCCTAGGTAAGATTAATTGGGTTTGATTAACTAAGTGACTAATTAAGGATAACTAACCCAGGTTAACAATTAACCCCAATCAAACTTAACCCTAGTCAACCTAAGGGTAATTCTAGGAACCTAGAGGGGTAATTTAGTACTTTAGTTGAAGGAATCTTGGGTATAACAACCCAAGAACCTTCTAGAACTAGGAAATCTGATTTTTTGGGGGTAGAATAGTAATGTAAAGGCTGGAATTTTCTAGAATGAGGGCAGCTGTCCCAAGGGAAAAGGGTAACAACTGCCATTGTACTATTTTCAGCGTATTGGATAAGGAATATGCTGAACATATCCTATAAAAATCCCCTATATATAGACACACCTTTCACCATTAGGGGGGGACTCTTTTTGAACCTTTTTGCATGCTGAAAATCTGGATACAGAAATTTCACATACACGCACACAGAAATCCTATACTAGAAGAACACTCGATTAAGTATAGAAAAATCTGAAAAAATCTGGTTTTCCTCAGTCTTGGTATTCTTGAACTTGGGTGGTAGCTGGCTGGTTTTCTGGGTTTTTAAGTTTATCCGATTGAAATCTGTTTTTCTTGCTGGTCTTGCTTCAATTTCTGGTTTTCAAGCTCTCACTTTCTGGGTTTCCCTACTGCTGGTCTTGTTGCATGTTAGTTGTTGTGTTGATCTCCAGTTTTTTAGCATCTGACCTTTATTTGGTCAAATTTTCTGCTGTTTTATTCTTAAAGAAGGTATGTATCCACTCATCTGTTCTCAATGAAAAGTTGATTTGAAATTTTCATCTTCTGTTCACTATAAGTTGGATGTTTTTTTGATATCTGAAGCTTTTTCTTCTATTCTATATAATATGACAACGTGGGTGTGGTAATGAGTGTGTGAGTGTGATAAATGTAGTCCTGCTGTTGGTATTTCTTTTCTAGAATATTTTGTTTATTTCAGATTAGAGGTATATAAATGTAGTTGATAATCGTAGTTCCACTTCCTAAAAAGCTGCACTATGGTGTAGAATCTGACATTCTCTATGATCAGGTTCACTCTATAAATGTGCAGAAAATATGCTTTCAATTGAGTCTCTTTGGTCAATAAAGAGATTCAACAAGCAAGTCTCTAGGTAGGTTAGTACTAGCACTAGGGTGGATGAATTTGACCCATCAATGGTCAAATTCACCCCATAATAGTGCATAAAACAGTAGTATAGATGGCTGAAATTCACCCTTTAAAGGGTATACAACATGTAGTTAAGAAGGGCTGTAGAGTAGAGAATCTGAACCCTTGTATGGTCTGATTCATTCTCTAAAAAGGCCAAGAATAGTCAAAGTGTTCGTATGAATACTGGTTGAAGTATTGGTATGGTTGTTAAAAAATGTCAAACAAGGTTGTACCCTCTGGGTTTGAATCAGACTCTCCCTTATAGTCAGATTCAATCTAAGAAAAATGCATAAAACATGTTGCCTTTCCTTCTGCTGAATCTGTAATTACTTGTTAAAAATCTGGCTATTCATCTATGTGTGATTATAACAGTAGAGTTATCTCTTAAAGGCTTCTGTGATTAATTCTATATCCATGAAGCCATAATAGAGTCATTAGATAGCATTAAAGGGTAGTGAATCTGACCCATTAATGGTCAAATTCACCCCATAAGATGCATATATATGTTGGTTTGGACAACTTAGATCTTACGTCACTATGGGAGCATCATGTAAAAGGTCGAATCTGATCTCTGTAATGATCAAATTCAGTCTCTTACAGTGCACATGAGTTATGTATGGTCCAGTTGGGACTAAAAGCTGAAGAATACAAATCCTAAAGCATGAAAGTTGTTGGCTTGCACAGGAGCGGGAGCTAACCGTGTTCCTTTTATTTTCTTCTTATTATTAGAACTTGTATATTTAATTTAAGAACAATGTAATAGCGTAATTACAGCATTTTGTATATAATTTTAGTTGTAATAAGGACTGGACTATATTAAAGTTTGTGAATCAGTTGTATTTCCAGTAATGTCTATCATGACAGTTAGGTAAACTAGAATTTCAGGCCCATTAATGTGCTAAATAATTTTCTGTTGAATGGTATGAGGAGTATTAACTCTTTTCCTAAAAGAAATATCGAATAATCTTAATTTAAGAGGCTTCGTTAGTTTACTCTTTTTTAGAAAAGCTGTTCCCTTCAGGGAAACGAGGATAAAAGGTCTACATTGTATCCGTAAGCAGTATATAAGCATTCATGTATGGCACATAGGTCGAACGACAAAGGAATCTGATGCATTGTATTTGCAACTCAAATCTGCCTCTTTTATTGCAATGCAAATGGTAAACGTGTTAACATATCTGCTCCTGGTTATTCAGACTGTTCAAATTTGAATCATATCAAAACTAGACACAATTAGGATTGGCCAAAAGATTTGAAACAAATTAGGCTAAAATATGGCCATAGCCCAAGAATCTTGTCTGTTAGGCTAGAAAATTTGATCTAGACAGAAAAATACTTCTTTTAGTTTGAGATTCAATAGGAAGTACCAAAATTATCATAATCTACACTCGGGAGTGGCAACTCATGCCCCCGACCCCCAACTCTAAACAACTAATAAAAACGCACGTAGCAACCACGAGTGCATTTCATGTGACGTTGTTTCCGTGTGCTCAAAAACAACAAGTGCACACCATCATGACTTGTCTAAGCTAAATCCATAAACGTCCTAATTGGTCTTAAATCTAAAACGCTCCTTCTAATAGAAAACATAAAGAATAATCAAACATCGCCTCAAATAGGCACTATAAAATCGTCATGACCATAGTCTTGACTACGTAATCTACACTCGGGTGCGACAACTCATATCCCCGTCTTATAATAAAAATCATATGGTTTAATTGCGGGTACATTTCATGTGGCGCAGTTATAATGTATCCAAAAACAAACAAGTTCACGCCATCGTGACTTGTTTCAAGATAAATCCATAAATATTAAAAGCGGCCAAAAAGTGAAAAAGGCTAAAAATCACAATAGGTTTAAAATATGTAAATAATTAGATAATTAGGCCAAATATTAATAGTTAAGCGACCGTGCTAGAACCACGGAATTCGGGAGTGCCTAACACCTTCTCCCGGGTTAACAGAATTTTTTACTCGGATTTCTGGCCGCAGACAAAATTAAAACAGAGTCAAATTTTCCTCAGTTTGGGATTTTTAAAACAAAACGGTGTCCCGGAGCATCGTCAAAAATCCGGGTGGCGACTCTGAAATAATAATAAATCCCAAAATCGAATAATGTCGCTTTAATTGGAAAAACTCCCTTATTACCCCTTTATTAATCCGGTGGTAGTGAAAAAGGAGGTGTGACAGCTCTGGCGACTCTGCTGGGGACACGAACCCAGAATCTCTGGTTCAGGGTTCAAGAATTCGAGCTTATATAACTGTTATGTTTTGGCTTTCCTTATCTGATTTTACGTGTTTAAACCTGACGTGCTAATTGCTATATTTACCGCTTTGATATTTATCTGAATTGCATATAAACTGTGCCGAAAACCTTCTTCTCTCTGAGTCTTCTAAATCATCTGGGGAGTGTGCACGTCGTCTGACTTCTTTTCTGTTAGAGTCATCCAAATTTTAGAACGAGGTACGGACAAGTTGCAAAGCCGGTGAAGCTTCTGTATTCCCAGTACGCTGCCCCGACCTCGGCTCGAGCTGTCCGCTCAGGTAAGCCTGGTCTAGAACAAAACCCCAGGATTCAAACTTAGTATAACATAGCCTCATGCCGGATCTCTAGTAGGAACACTTATTTGCGTCACGTGCATTTGACTTAGGGGACTCAACACAGGGGTTGGGTCCGTCTAGGACAGGTGTACCCAAAATAAAAGACCATCCTGATGCATCTTACCTACTACGTATGCATTTATTTGTTTCGGCTTGTGTATTGACTGGCTAAAAGGAAATAGCGGGGTGTGCTGGTCTCAATGACAATCTTAGAAGTCAGTACCCGGTGGCACCCAGGGCGGTAACTCCACATAAGTTCTTGGATCTTTTGAACATTAGTCGGGACGTCCAAGACCCACACCTGTCCGAAGGATTCTGCACTTTCTATTTTCTGTACAAACGATATGGAGATCCCCGGGGCTATGAAGCTGACAACACCGGCCTAACTCACAAAGACCATGCTAAATGGGAAGCCCGCCGGGGGCTACCGTTCGTGGTGGCATTCCTGGGCACTTTAATTTGCCTGAGGAGTGACGGACGCATAGATATCAGACTTGTGGGAATGGAAGATTTCATGATGAAAAAATCCAATGGCACACTTATACCGATGGTTTTAGCCGAGATTTACCGTGCTCTAACAGTTTGCCAGTCTGGGGGAAAATTCTTTGAGGGGTGCAACCTGCTTCTACAAATCTGGATGATCGAACATCTCTGCCGTCGCCCAGGGTATATGAATTACGTTCTGACTGGCCTAAATTGCATTGAAGAAAATAGGACTCGGGTAGAGGGGCATGAATTTCCAGGAGGCACAGAAGACTGGCTTGCGCACTTGAGTTCTTTGACTGCCGGCCAAATCGAGTGGACATTCGGGTGGCTCCCTATCAATGAATTCATCTATATGTCAGCCGAAGTATGATATCTTCTGTTGATGGGTCTCCGGAGTATTCAACCATATGCCCCACATCAGGTCTTACATAGGAAGGCATCAAAATATTCCACACGATGAAGACCTAAGTCAGCAAGTCATTGAACTGTGCCCAAGAGCTGCATTTCCAGAGGACAGGGTCCGCCAGATCTGGCATCCGTGTAGATTTTTGGATCCGCAGACTCGGGTAAGAGATTTGTCCATAGGGGAAGTAGAGTCGGGCTATACTTCTTGGTACGGTAGAAGGGGCAGAGAGCATCAAGAGCAAGAACGACCCGCAAAAAGACCCCACGTGCAACAATTTACTGAGCAAACACAAGAGCACTGGACTTGGTTAGAAAAGGAAAATAACTATCGAGCTACCATAAGCAAGTTGGAAGCCCAGATCAGGGAAATCAAATTTGAAAACACTCTACAAACCGCCACAACTAAAGGGGAGAAAAATAGGTTAGCTAAAGAAAATAAAGTTGTCCAGGCCTAGATCCAGAAATTGAAAATAGTTGTTGAGAACCCGGAGAGAAGAAGAACTGATGAAAGACTTATCAACATCTGAGGCATAAAGTATACAGCTATGGGATGATCTGGACAAAGCTGAAGAAGAACTGGCCAGAGTTCGGGTAAAATTGACAAGAAGTGCAGAGGAAAGAGCAGAGTTTGTTCAGAAACTGAAAAGGAAATATGACCAAGAAGTCACAGGCTTGAAGGAAAAGGTGTCCATCCTCGAGAACGAACTGGCCAAACAAGCAAAAAGGTTCAAGGCAGAAAGGGAACAATGTTATACCATGATGGCTCAGTTGGAGGAAGACTTGCAACAGTTACAAGAAAAGAATCATAAGGACGCCCAGGTTTTAGAGGCTAGGTCTCAACAGATCGGGCGCTTACTCCAGGAAAAGGGCATTATCAGGCAGAGGGTCAGAGAAATTGCGGATTATATTGTCACAAAATGCCAAGAGTGTGAAGATATGACCCGGACTACCTTCTTCGCAGCGGTAATTCCACAAGATAATGGATGACCTATGCTGCCTCCAGCAAGACATGACATGCAGGCCCGTGGTGAGACCGAATGATGTCCCACGGGCCCCTGGAGCAGTAGAAGCACTTATGTATTCTTGATGTCCTTTTCGAGTCTGTATTTCATTTTCTTGTTGCTTTGAGTCTACTTTAAGTCTTTTGTAGTTTTTAAATTTCTAAGAAAGTATGTCAGAGTCTTTTATAGTTTTAAATTTCCAAAAAAGGTTTGTAATGAATGAAATTTTGAAAATGTTTATTTCCTTTTGTATTTATTTCATGAACTACGTGATGATCTGATTCATGCGGCGCCATGATACGTAGGCAATCCACATAGGATTCGATCATAACCTTAAGAAAGGAAACCAAGCAAGGAATAAAAGAGCGAAAATAATAACAAATGAAAGACAAGAATCATAAAAAGGGAAAAACCGAGAAATAAAGTCGGGATGAAATACACAACTGTTGCAAAACATATAGAAAGCGTTTAATTGCCTAGGTGCATTGCATACCCCAAACGTGCAATTCCTTATGAGATAAATGCTTCAACCTAACGTTTTGCTGTTCAATCTCTAAAGGTATTTTTAGGTGGTTGGTTTTGCGGTAACATGGCTTCCTATACTTACTTCACTAGATCAAAAGGGAGCATAGAAATGACATCCGAAAGTCACTTATCAATCGTCAACTCTTCCGTGGAAGACCTGAATCCAGCCATCCCAACATCTGAGTCAGCAACAGCTGAAGAGAACAGGACTCTGCGTTGCCGCATGCTGGAAATGTGGGACGCATGGTCCAATGGTAGGGAACCACCCAGTACCATCCTGGGTTTCCCAGAGATAATTCCTAGGGCAGGCGGGACATCCAACATCCCCATAAGTTACCCAGCCACGCCGTTTGGATATCCAACTATGTCGGCTCACTTTGCCGGAAGGCCTTCTGAGGTTCGCCCCAAGGCCCTATTTTCTGGTGTGTCTTCCAACATCTTCACCGCACCACCAATCTCTGCTACGACTCCATCGACTATCTCTAGGCCAAGTTTCGAGCTGCCAGCATTCACATTCCAAACGCTGTCCGTCCATCTGGATACCACTCATGTTACTCCCAATGCATACCCCCAACAACCTCAGTCTGAGGTTACTTTGGGACAAGATAAGAAAAGCCCCGAGCACGAAGAAATGGCTCAAAAAATGAAGAGTATTGAGCAGAGCCTCAAGAATATACAGGGGCTGAGCGGGCAGAAAAACGCCTCCTATGCAGACTTGTGCATGTTCCCGCACGTCCACTTGCCTTTTGGGTTTAAAACCCCTAAGTTCTAAAAATATGACGGACATGGGGACCCCATAGCTCATCTGAAAAGGTATTGCAACCAGCTCCGGGGAGCAGGTGGGAAAGAGGAACTTCTCATGGCATATTTTGGAGAAAGCTTGACAGGGATTGCATCAGAATGGTACATGGACCAAGATATATCCCGCTGGCACATATGGGATGACCTGGAACGAGACTTTGTTCGGAAATTCCAATAAAATGTGGACATCGCTCCCCATAGGAACTCTCTATCCAATCTCAAAAAGAAATCCTCAGAAAGTTTCAGAAAATACGCCATTAAATGGCGCGAGCAGGCCTCCAGGGTCAAACCTCTGATGGATGAGGTTGAAATGGTCAGTGTCTTTCTACAAGCACAGAAGCTGATTACTTCCAAAATATGATGTCCTCTATGAGCAAACCATTTGCGGAAGCAATCAAAATTGGAGAAATGGTGGAAAATGGTCTAAAAACTGGTTGTATCCTGAGCCAATCTGCCATAAGAGCAACCTCTCAGTCCATCCAAAGCGGATCCGGGAGTGCAGCCAACAGAAAGAAGAAAGAAGAAGGGGCCATGATGGTTTCCGATGTCAGGAAGTCTTGACAATATCCACGTCCATTTCCCAAAGCTTCCCAAAATTTCTATCCTCACCAAAACGCAGCTTATGCTACGCCCCCTTTTCCCTATGCGGTAATGAATGCTCAGCCGCATCCCAGGCCGCAACAACAATACAATCAGAATAAAGCTCCAACCCCGAGAAATAACCATCTTCCCCTATCTCTATATAATTCACGCCATCCCCAAAACAACTATCCGTACAACACCTACCCCCGTGAACCACCGAGGAGACTCAACTTCACTCCTATCGGTGAGCCGTATTCAAGCCTCTTCATAAAATTAGTCCAGATGGGGCTTCTACAGCCCGTACCTCCGACCAGGCAAAACCCAACATCAGCATCATACAAGCCGGGAACCAATTGTGCCTACCATTCCAGAGCAGAAGGGCATGACACGGAGGAGTGTTGGACCCTCAAAAGAGCCGTGGGAAACCTTATAGAACAAAAGAAAGTGATGTTAAGGGACGAAGAAGCTCCCAATGTGACGAACAATCCATTTTCCACTCACAATAATGGGTCCATCATCGGCATGATTTGCGAGGACCAGTATTTTGATCCAGCTCTAAAGGCCATCATCGCCATTGCAGATGTGGAAAGAAAGCCCAAGGAGGCACCCAAACCAGTCAAAGGAATAAAGAAGAGTAACCCCATCCCCCAGGTCACGAGGAAGGTTGAAGCCAAGACAAATATGGGACCCTCTAAAGACGCTGTTCTTTACGTCCCCAAAGCACCCAGGAAGGAACAAAGTATGTTAAGTCCTCCCAAAAGGTTACAATTCAACAAATAAACAATAAACGGCCCAAAAATGTACGTGCCAAAAGGGACGTCTATGGCGCGGGGGAAAATAATTTCACCAAGGCTGAATGAGCCCGTGGTTATCAGCCGCGCGTCGCAGATTCCCAAAAGAATACTACTGTCGTCCCTTGGAATTACAACAAGACATTGGTGATGCGAGACTAAATTGCATAGTTTAACATGTGATATACCTTACATTTTATGCGCATTAATGATAAAAATACACTTGTTATGTGCTTAATGGAGTTTATTTCATGTGTAGGTGAAGTGGAGATGGAAACGGAGCTAAAAGGATGCAAATACGTCGAAAGATACGCGAAAGGAGACACCCGGGCGATAGCCGGGCGACAGAGCCAAACACCCTGACCCTACCTGGCGTTAGCCAGGCGTTAGGGCTGAAACGCCAGCCCTACCCTGGCGTTAGCCAGGCGTTTGGGCTGAAACGCCAGCCCTAGCCTGGCGTTAGCCAGGCGTTTGGGTCCAAACGCCAGGGGCTGCCCAGTTCGGCCAAATCCGAGTTTTGACGGGTTTAAGTGTTTTCCAATTGAAATAGAAGTCTCCTACACGGTTAGGGTTCACCCTAAACCTATAAATAGACTCCTAAAACACAACTACAAGGAGGGATTCACAGAGATTCGAGCTTAGAGTGGATCAAAGGCAGAACATCAATTTTGTACATATTTTCTTCTTTACTTTGTAGTTTAATTATGCAAGTTATTTTAGATTTGATTCTTTTGAACATGTTTAGCTAATTTTTGGTGGAACCCATTGAGGAATAAACTTATTGTGATATTAATATAGTGTTGATTGGTTGATTAAACTCTATTTGTTCAACTACGTTCTTGTTGTAGTTGATTGAAGGGCCCTCAATTAGCTGTGCCTATTTATTATGTATCTACTTGAGAGAGAGTGCATATTTAGGTAATTGTTTGAACAACACCACTCCCAGAGTATAGACGAAAGTCATAACCGAGGGTTTAGAGGTTGGATTAGAGATAACGATACTTCGGGTGCAATCTAAGTGAACTGTAATGCAATCTAGCTAGCGTAACTTGAGAGAGTGCGTCTAGTAAATTATCATAATTACTTGAGAGAGATTTATGGTAGATAGAGTGTTCATGATTGATAGAGATAACTAATCAAGCTATACGAAGTATCCGAGAAGTAAGTTCACCAGGCGGGGAAACCATAACCGTAGATTCTTATTACAATTGTTTATACTTTAGCATAGTTAATCTTTAGTTTTAATATTTAGTATTAGTAATT
>ML306850.1:0-26077 GCA_005239505.1 Nicotiana paniculata
AAGAGTGGGGGAAATCACACTCCGCTTGCGGAATGTAAATTGCGAAGCGGTCACATGCACACATGTTATCCCTTTTTTTTTTAAAATTACTTTTCAGTGAACAATTCCTTACAAGTTTTTCTCAAATTCCATAACTTCAGCGAAATAACCCGCATGTAACGTTTAATTTATTAAGCATATAGTTCATATCAAGTAAAACACAAGGCATGGTGTGGGCCTAACTACCCGGACATAATAGTAATAGCCGCTACGTACGGACTCTCGTCACTTAGTACGTAGCCCTCACAATTATCACATATAGCATTTAAATCACCTAGGGGACAGTTTCTCCTTACAAGGTTAGAAAGGAGACTCACCTCGCGTCGCACCAACTCCCCGGGTCAAGAATGCGCCCGAAACTCCAAACTCGACACCCACAGACTGGAAACTAGCCAAATGTTATACAACTATATCAATTCATAATCATTTCCTATTATTTAGTCGAATTCACCATTCTTGGAGGAATCCCAAAATCCAACCCCGGGCCCGCATGCTCGGATTCCAAAAATTCTTGAAGGAAACACTCACCCATAGCCCAAGGATCATTAATATGTGATTTTTGTATGATTTCATAGCCAATTCACGGATAATTTTCTAAATTCCCGAAGGCCCTAGGTTACTACCCAAATTCCTAATTTTTCCACTAATTAAGTAGTTAAATCCTACTAAGAATGCATGCATTAACCACTTTAGGATAGAATTTACTTACCTTTCAGTGGTTGGTTCGTGGAGCACTTTCTCCAAGCTCTCAGCTCTAATGGAGGAAGAAAATGAAGACAAATGAAGAAATCCCGCATTTTAAAGAAATACATTGCCTGACAGTGGTTCCGCACCTGCGGCTCGAGGACCGCACCTGCGGTCTCGAACCTGCAAGCAAAGGCTCACACCTACAAAAAAGGACGAGGAGGCCTGGGCTCACACCTGCGGAGAGGAGACCGCACCTGCGTCTCCGCTCCTGTGAGAAATGGGCTGCCCGCTGGGGGTCTCACCTGCGAGGCTAGGACCGCAGGAGCGGTCCCGCACCTACGACTGGGCAACCGCATATGCGGTCACACCAGAATAGGTGCACCAACAGCTGTTTCAACTGGTTTTTTGGCCTCGTGTGGTGTCCGGGAGGCACTTGGGCGCACCCAAGCCCCTGTCCAAATATACCAACAAGTCCCAAATCATAATACGGACTCGCTCGAGCCTTCAGAACACCCAAAACAACGCTAAAACTCAAAATCACACCTCAAAACCTCTAGAACCAAACTTAGGAACTTCAAGTTTTCTTGACTTTGCTAACAACGCGCCGAACCGACCTATACTACTCGGAATGACACCAAAATTTGCAAGCAAGTCATAAATGACATAACGGAACTATTACCGATCTTGGAGTTCTGTCTGGACCTCGATAACTCAAAAACACGACCCAAATCACAATAGGAACCTAAGGAACTCTTATTTCAATATTGGGCACCGAAACGCCCACCAGGTCATCCAAAACCCATTCCAAACATGCGCCCAAGTCCGAAATCATCATACAAAGCTACCAAAACCGTCGAAACTTGATTCCGAGGTCTACTAAAAATGTTGAAGGAAGTCAAACTTGGCCTTAAAGGCCAACCTTAAGGAACCAAGTGTTCCTATAGCACTCTAAACACTTCCGAATCCCAATCCACCAGTCCCCGTAAGTCATAAATCATAATAATCCACTAACGCAAAATGACCGGTCGGGTCGTTACATTCTCCACCTCTTAAACAAATGTTCGTCCTCGAACGGGTCTAGAATCATACCTGAAGTGCTGAATAAGTGAGGATATCTGCTCCGCATGCCCTCGTCGGACTCCCAGGTTGCTTCCTCGACTGGTTGGCCCCTCCACTGGAAATTCACTGCAGAAACTCTCTTGGACCTCAACTGGCGATCTTGTCTATCAATAATAGCAACTGGCTCCTCCTCGTAGCCCAACCTCTCATCCAACTGAATAGTGCTGAAATCAACCACGTGAGAGAAGTCGGTGAGGTACCTCCGGAGCATGGATACATGAAAAACTGAATGAACTCCTGATAAACTGGGAGGTAAGGCCAGGTCATAAGCAACCTCCCCAACTCGCCTCAACACCTCGAAGGGACCTATAAACCTTGGGCTCAACTTGACCTTCTTCCCGAACCTCATAATACCCTTCATCGGAGAGACTTCCAACAGAACCTTATATCCCTCCATAAATGATACATCACGCGCCTTCTGATCCGCGTAACTCTTCTATCTAGACTGTGCTGTGCGGAGCCTCTCCTGGATCAACTTCACTTCTCCAAAGCATCCCTCACCAGGTCGGTGCCATATAACTTAGCCCCGCCAGGATCAAACCACCCGATAGGAGAACGACATCGCCGACCATACAAAGCCTAAAATGGTGCCATCTCAATGCTGGACTAATAACTATTATTGTAAGCAAACTCGGCCAAAGGCAAGAACTGGTCCTACTGACCTTCGAAGTCAATCACACATGCCCTGAGCATGTCCTCCAATATCTGAACTGTACGCTTCGACTGACCATCAGTCTGAGGGTGAAATGCTGTGCTGAGATCTATCTGGGTGCCCTCTCACGATGCAATGCTCTCTATAAATACGAGGTGAACTGAGGACCTCAATATGATATAATGGACACCGGCACACCGTGCAACCGGACTATCTCCCGAATGTAGATCTGGGCCAACCTCTAAGAAGTATAAGTAGTAGATACTGGAATGAAATGCACCGATTTGGTCAATATATCAACGATGACCAAAATCGCGTCAACCTTCCGCAAAGTCCGAGGCAACCCAACCACGATGTCCATAGTGATGCGCTCCCATTTCCACTCAGGAATGGGCATCTGTTGAAGTAAGCCTCCTGGCCTCCGGTGCTCATACTTCACCTGTTGTCAATTAAGACACCTATTCACATACTTCACAATGTCCCTCTTCATCCGCCTCTACCAGAAATGCTGCTTCAAATCATGACACATCTTCATAGCTCCAGGATGAACAGAATACCAAGAACTATGTGTCTGCTCTAGAATCTTCTTCTTCAGGACATCAAAATTAGGAACACATAAGCGTCCCTAAAGTCTCAGAACACCATCCTCGCCAATAGTAACCTCCTTGGCCCTCCCCTGAACCACCGTCTCCTGAAGCTCTGCTAAGCACGAATCATAGAAATGCCGGGCCTTAATCTCCCCCAATAACGAAGACTGAGCAACCACATGTGCTAAAACTCGACGAGGCTCTGAAAGGTCTAATCTCACCAGGCGATTAGCCAAGGACTGAATGTCCAAGGCTAGAGTCTCTCCTCTGCTGAAATATAAGCCAAGCTACCCANATACAGTGATCTGTATAAACCTCACAGGACACTCCATACAAGTAGTGCCTCCAAATCTTAAAAGCATGAACAATCGTTGCAACTTCAAATCGTGCACAGGGTAATTCTTCTCATGAACTTTCAGCTGGCGCGAAGCATAAGCAATAACACTCCCTTCCTGCATCAACACACACCCCATGCCAACGCGCGAAGCATCGCAATATACTGTATACATCCCAGAACCGGAAGGCAATACTAGAACTGGTGCTGAGGTCAATGTTGTCCTGAGATTTTGAAAGCTTGCCTCACACTCGTCAGACCATCGGAACAGAGCATTCTTCTGAGTCAATCTGGTCAATGGGGATGCAACAGAAGAGAATCCCTCCACAAATCGGCGATAATAGCCAGCTAGGTCCAAAAAGCTCCTGATCTCTGTAGCTGAAGTAGGGCGCGACCAACTCTGAACTGCCTCGATCTTCTGAGGATCAACCTTGATACCCTCTCCGGATACCACATGCCCCAAGAATGCCACGGAATCCAACCAGAACTCACACTTGGAGAACTTAGCATATAGCCTCTGTTCTCGCAAGGTCTGGAGCACAACCCTCAAATGCTGCTCGTGCTCACCCAGGCTACGTGAGTAAATCAAGATGTCATCTATGAAGGCAATGATAAAGGAATCAATATACGGCCTGAACACCCTATTCATCAAGTCCATGAATGCTGCTGGGGCATTAGTCAAGCCAAAGGACTTCACCAGGAACTCATAATGGCCATATCTCGTACGAAAATCAGTCTTCGGAACATCTGAAGCCCGAATCCTCAACTGATCATACCCTGATCTCAAATCAATCTTAGAAAACACACGAGTACCCTGCAACTGGTAAAAAAAATCATCGATGCGCGGCAAAGGATACTTGTTCTTAATTGTAACCTTGTTCAACTAGTGGTAATCAATACACATCCGCATGGACCCATCCTTTTTCTTCACGAATAGAACTGGAGCACCCCACGGCGATACACTCGGTATGATGAACCCCTTAGCCAACAACTCCTCAAGCTGCTCATTCAACTCTTTCGGAGCCATACGGTACGGAGGAATAGATATAGGTTGGGTTCCTGGAGCTAAATCAATGCAGAAATCAATATCACGACCCGGAGGCATGCTTGGAAGGTCTGAAGGAAATACATCAGCAAACTATCGAACCACTGGCATTGAATCAATTGTCAAAGACTCGGCGGTGGTGTCCCGCACATATGCAAGATAGGCCAGACAACCCTCTCGACCATATGTCGAGCCTTCAGGAATGAAATAACCCGGCTGGCTGCACTAACTGAGGAACCCCTCCACTCCAGTCTAGGCGACTCGGGCATGGCTAAAGTAACTATATTGGCATGGAAATCTAGCACGACATGATAAGGAGATAGCCAATACATGCCTAGGATAATCTCAAAATCAACCATGTCGAGCAATAAGAGGTCCGCTCGAGCCTCGAACTCACACAGGACCGACAAATCCGGTCAACAACCACAGAATCACCCACGGGAGTGGACACATAAATAGGATAACCCAAGGACTCACGAGGGACATCCAGAAAATGAGAAAATAAGACCGAAACATAGGAATAAATGGACCCTGGATCAAATAACACTGATGACTCTCTACCACATACTGTAATAATACCTGTGATCATGGCGTCTGAGGCCACTTCATCTGATCTGGCCGGGATAGCATAGAGTCTAGCTGGAGCACCGGAAGACTAAGCCCCACCAAAATGAACAGGAGCTGCCTGACCTCCCCCTGATTGGCCTCCACCTCTAGGAAGACCCCTGCAGACCTGTCCTCCATCTCTAGATGGCCGGACCGCTGGTGCCGGACCTATCGGCTGATAACCCTATTGTACGGCCTTGCCCCGAAACCTGGGACATTGCGTCCTCATATGACCTAACTATCGACAGTCGTAACAACTCTCAGGTACCATAGTCTGCTGCCCCGAAGAATAACCCAGAATGGCCGGAGGGCGATGAGAGACCTCTGGCATAGCACTGAAGTAGGGGTTGGAGGATCTCGGATGACTAGGATAACCACTGTGTGAACTCTGAATGGCTGGAGGACGGTAGGAACGCTCTGGCATGGCGCTAAAATGAGGCCTCGCAAGAACACCTCGGGGAGGTGGTGGAGGTGCTGAATACAAAGGCTTGCTGGGATGACCACTGCTATACTGACCCCTGCCTCTAGCTGGGGCACCTCTAAAATCTCCATAGAATCTAGAACTCTTGTCTTGCTGCCCCTGCTCCCTGCTCCTCGACTGATACCCCTCGATCCTACGAGCAATCTCTACCACAAGCTGATAAGGAGAACCCATCTTCACCTCTCGGGGCATGGTGGCCCTAATACCTGGATGCAACCCAGCCACAAATCTCCGCACCCTCTCTGCATCAGTAGGTAGTATCATGAGTGCATGGCGAGACAACTCTGAAAACCTGGCCTCATAATCTGTCACTGACATTTGTCCCTACTCTAGCCACTCAAACTGATACCGCAGCTCTTCCCTCTTAGAGGGTGGGATATATTTATCTAGAAACATCTGCGTGAACTGCTCCCAAGTGACAGGAGGAGAATCTTCTGGCCTGCTGAGAATATAGGACTGCCACCACCTACGAGCTCTGCCCTCTAACTAAAAGGTAGTGAAATCCACTC
This sequence comes from Nicotiana paniculata, assembly GCA_005239505.1. NCBI lineage: Eukaryota > Viridiplantae > Streptophyta > Magnoliopsida > Solanales > Solanaceae > Nicotiana > Nicotiana paniculata. The sequence continues at coordinate 6,060 of ML306850.1, forward strand.
TGTGGGACTCTAGTATCCTCATGTTGTGCAGTCTGTCCCTGCACCTATCCAAAAAATCCTAGGCATCCTCGCCCTGCTCATCCCAAAATACTGGAGGGTGAAATCGGGTCCATCTATCCAATAACTTCTGCAGATCATCGTCCGCAGCTGGTCTGGGCTCAGGTGCTGCTGCAATAGGCTGGACCCCACCCACAGGCAGTGTACCCGGGGTATGATGTAATGCTGTTGTCTGGACTGCAGCCTGGGCAGTAGGGGTCTGGACTCCCCCTCCCGCCTGAGAAGTGGCAGGATCTACTGGAAATAAACCAACTTGGGACATGGTGTCCGTAAATCTCATCATACGACCCATGACTGCCTGGAAGCCTGGCGCTGTCATGAAGTCTACTGGAGCAGGATCTGCTGGAGGCACCTCGTCCTGCTCCTCTATAATAGGGCCATCTGATGGTGGAACTGGGATAGCTCTGGGACATCCTCATCCCCTACCGCGGGCCGGTGCCCTCCCCCGGCCTCTGTCGTGGCCTCGGATAGTAGGGGTAGCGGCCCTTCCCGGTGCACGCGTCCTCACCATCTGTGAGAGAATAGAAGAATGAATTTAGTAAATCATCTACTGCACGATAGAATGAGAACAAAGAGAGGTTTCCTAACACCCTATAGCCTCCTGAAGATAAGTACAGACGTCTCCGTACCAATCCGCAAGACTCTACAGGGTTTGCCCGTGACTCGTGAGACTTACGTGAACCTAGTGCTCTGATACCATGTTGTCACGACCCAAAATCCTAACTTAGGCCGTAATGGCGCCCAACAGCGGGGTTAGGCAAGACAACTCTCAATTTACTAAGGGTTCTTTCTTATTAGATTAAACATTTCAACATATACTCAATTTTCAAAACTTAAAACATGAATCGACAAGGATAATTAGCTAGTTTTTAATCAAAAGTAGTCATGAGGAGGCGTGAGACAATATATATACAAACCCAAAATCCATAAAAATTATCACGTGTGTGCCAGGAACTAGTGCCACAAGTCCTACGGGCATACTAACAGAATATACAAAAGATATAATATACAGTCCCACTGTCTGAAGGAAACAGACGGGAAATAAGCAAAAAAAAAAACCCATGGTGCTGCCGGAGATCGCCAGGAGAAAAGCAGCTCACCGTGAAATCAGGCCCGTCTAATATCAAAGTCAAGATCCGGTCTGACAACCAGATGTACCAGCCTCAGAACCTGTATAGTTAAGTACAGAAGCGTAGCATGAGTACATAAATATATATGTACCCAGTGAGTATCCCGCCTAACCTCGAAGAGGTAGTGACGAGAGGTCGACATGACACTCACTAAGGTCCAACAATAAAATTTAACAGAATATGAGAGAGACGGTAGGCATGTACAGGCAGTGAAGCAAAAAATATATATAAGGCACTGAAATCCAAGGAAGTACTGGGAATGAGTAAAACAATTACTACTTCACCTTCCCCCAAATATCTGTCAAATCAATGTCCATGAATTTAGTAACAAATAAATCATGCGCATGCAGGGTAAGGACAACCGACCAGAGTCATAAGATAGTCATGTCCGTGCACTGCCGAGGGTCGAACGACCCGAACCATAAGTGCAGCTTTCCATAAAGTACTCACATCTATGCAATGCCGAGGATCGAACGGCCCGAACCAAAAGTGCATCTTTTCCCTAAAGTAATCCTCTCTATGCACTGCCGAGGATCGAACGGCCCAAACCAAAAGAGCATCTCTCATTCCTCCATGACGTACGACCCATTCCCATAAGAGTGGGGAAAATCGCACTCCGCTCGTGGAATGTAAATTGTGAAGCAGTCACATGCACACACGTTATCCTTTTTTTTTTTTAAATTACTTTTTAGTGAACAATTCCTTACATGTTTTTCTCAAATTCTATAACTTCAGGTAAATAAGCAGCATGTAACATTTAATTTATTAAGCATATAGTTCATATCAAGTAAAACACAAGGCATGATGTGGGCCTAACTACCCGGACATAATAGTAATAGCCGCTACGTACGGACTCTCGTCACTTTGTACGTACGTAGCCCCCACAATTATCACATATAGCATTTAAATCACCTAGGGGGACAGTTCCTCCTTACAAGGTTAGAAAGGAGACACACCTCGCGTCGCACCTACTCCCCGAGTCAAGAATGCGCACGAAACTCCGAACTCGACACCCACGGACTGGAACTAGCCAAATGTTATACAAATATATCAGTTCATATTCAAAGCATGTAATTCTCCTATTATTTAGTCAAATTCACCATTCTTGGAGGAATCCCAAAATCCAACCCCGGGCCCGCATGCTCGGATTCCAAAAATTCTTGAAGGAAACACTCACCCATAGCCTAAGGATCATTAATATGCGATTTTTATATGATTTCATAGCCAATTCACGGATATTTATCTAAATTCCCCGAAGGCCCTAGGCTACTACCCAAATTCCTAAAATTTTCACTAATTAAGTGGTTAAATCCTACTAAGAATGCATGCATTAACCACTTTAAGATAGAATTTACTTACCTTTCAGTGGTTAGGTCGTGGAGCCCTTTTTCCAAGCTCTCAAGTTCTCTAATGGAGGAAGAAAATGAAGAAAAATTAAGAAATCCCGTATTTTAAAGAAACATACTGCCTGACAGTGGTTCCGCAACTGCGGCTCGAGGACCGCACCTGCGGTCTTGCACCTACGAGCAAAGGCTCGCACCTGTGGAAAAGGACAAGGAGGCCTAGGCTCGCACCTGCGGAGATGAGACTGCACCTGCGTCTCCGATCCTGCGGAACATTGTCCGCACCTGCGAGAAATGGGCTGCCCGCTGGGGGTCGCACCTGCGAGGCTGGGACCGCAGGAGCGGTCCCGCACCTGCGACTGGGCAACCGCACCTGCGGTCACACCAGAACAGGTGCACCAACAACTATTTCAGTTGGTCTTTTGGCCTCGTGTGTTGTCCGAGAGGCACCTGGGCCCACTCGAGCCCCCGTCCAAATATATCAACAAGTCCCAAATCATAATACAGACTCGCTCGAGCCTTTGGAACACCCAAAACAACGCTAAAACTCAAAATCACACCTCAAAATCCCTAGAACAAACTTAGGAACTTTAAGTTTTCTTGACTTCGCTAACAACGCGCCGAACCGACCTATACTACTTGGAATGATACCAAATTTTTGAAGCAATTCATAAATGACATAACGAAACTATTCCCGATCTCGAAATTCTGTCCGGACCTTGATAACTCAAAAACACGACCCAAACCACAATAGGAACCTAAGGAAATCTTATTTCAATATTGGACGCTGAAACGCCCCCGGTTCATCCAAAACCCATTTCGAACATGCGCCCAAGTCCGAAATCATCATACGAAGCTATCGGAACCGTCGAAACTCAATTCTGAGGTCGTTTGCTAAAAATATTTACCAAAGTCAAACTTGGCTTTAAAGGCCAACCTGAAGGAACCAAGTGTTCCTATAGGCACTCTAAACACTTCCGAATCCCGAACCACCAGTCCCCGAAAGTCATAAATCATAATAAGCCACTATGGGAAGTTTCATTTAGGGGAACGGGGTCTGATAACGCAAAAGAACCGGTCGGGTCATTACAAGAGAGATGTTCGATCATCCAGATTTGTAAGAGTAGATTGCAGCCCTCGAAGAACTTTCCTCCGGATTGGCAAATGGTCATGGAACAGTAAATTTCTGCTAAGATCATTGGGAAACAGAGTGTCGCTAGACTTTTTTTATCATGAAGTCGGCTATTCCCGCGAGTCCAATATATATACATCTGTCGCTTCTCGGGCAGATTAGGGTGCCCAAGAATGCTGCCACAAAGGACAATCCCCGGTGGGCCTCCCATTTAGTTTGATTCCCGTGGTGGGTTAAACAAGTGTTGAAACTTCAAAACCTTGAGGGTCCCCATAACGACGGTAGAGGAAGTAAAATGTGCAGAATCCCTTAGGTAAGTTCTGATCTTGGGCTTCCCGACTGATGCTCAGAAGGTCTAGGAATTTGTGAGGAGTCACGGCTCTGGGTGCTACCGGGTATCGGCTTATGAGATTTCCACTAAGGCCAACATATCCTGCTATTTCTTCCAGTGTGGGGTCAATTCAAAATCCTAGAAATGAAACACATTGTGCGCTAGATCCCAGAATGGTATTAGAGCCTCGATTATGTCCAACCTCGGCTTAATCTTTAAAAGGCCGGTGAGTCCGCCTAAAACCTTTACTACGGTAGCTCTACTGACCTCCCCCAGGTCTCTCCACCACATATGGAGTCCTGTTGGAATTTGTTCTACAACTTTAAAAGGGATATTTTCAACGGTGCTCATCCTGCACATTTATTTAAGTGAGTGGTTAAAAAACACATGATTTATTTTGACCAAAGAAAAAAAAGATGCTATTCTTGCAAAAAATGGTAACTAATTAAAAATGGACCATCTTTGCAAATACGGCCCTTCAACACTTCTGGAAGGGAGATTTTAGGGTTGTGTTCACTCATTGGGTCAAAAAATTTGAAAAAGACCATAGGTGGCTATTCTTGCAGAAATAGCCTTCCGGCGCCCCATCGGGACATTTTGGATATTTAGACAAGAACGGCATCACCTTACTTTATTTATGATAATATTTCATATTTTTGAAAAATAAGGTTGGACCCGATGATGGTTGCCTACGTATCCCACACCGGTGGGAATCAAACAAAACGTAGTTCGGGAAATTTTGACACGATTTGAAAAACATGCTCTAACTCATTTCATTTTTTGAAATACCATTTTCTTTTCTCCATTTTTTCAAAATTTTGGCAGAGTTTCGAGACAATTTCGAATATCGGTGTTTTCAAAAATTGGAAAAATTTTCTATTCTATTTCGCTCTTGGTTTTTCTGACATTTCTTTTATTTAGTCGGTCGACAAACAAGCCGAAACAAAATAATGTACACATAGCCAGGTAGGATGCATCAGGATGGTCTTTATTTTTGGTTCACCTGTCCTAGACGAACCCAACCCATGTGTTGAGTCCTCTAAGTCAAATGCACATGATGCAGATAATCGTTCCTACTAGGGATCCGTCATGAGGCTATGTTATTCCAAGTTTAAATCCTGGGGTTTTGTTCTAGACCGGGATTACCTGAGCAGACATCTCAAGCCGGGGGGTGGGGGGGCAGCGTATCGGGAATATAGAAACTTCACCGGCTTTGCAACTTGTCCATACCTCATTCTAAAATTTGGAATGACTCTAACAGAAAAGAAGTCACACGAAGTGCACACTTCCCAGATGATTTAAAAGAGTCAGAGAGAAGAAGGTTTCGGTACAATTTATATACAGTTCAGATAATATCAAAGCGGTAAAAAGCGATATTTAGCACGTTAGGTTTAAACATGTAAAAATCAGATAATAAAGCCAAATAAAACAGTTTATTCTAAGCTCGAATTCTTGAACCCTGAACCAGAGATTCTGGGTTCGTTCCCTAGCAGAGTTGCCAGAGCTGTCACACCTCTTTTTTCCCGATAAGGGTGGGATAAGGGAGTTTTTCCAATTCAAGTGACATAATCGAATTTGGAATTATTTATTTAATTTCAGAGTCGCCACCCGAATTTTTTACGATGATCAGGGACACCATTTATTTACTTAGAATCCCAAATCGAGGAATTTTTTGACTCTGTTTAAAAAATGTCTGCGAACCAGAAATCCGAGTAAGGAATTCTGCTAACCCGGGAGAAGGTGTTATGCACTCCCAAATTCCGTGGTTCTAGCACGGTCACTTAACTATTAATACTTGGCCTAATTATTAGATTATTATATTTTTAGCCAGTTGTGCATTTAGCCTTTTTAATTTTTAATTGCTTTTAATATTTATAGATTTATCTTAAAACAAGTCACAATGGCGTGCACTTGTTGTTTTTGGACATATTATAAACGCGCCACATGAAATGCACCCGCGATTTACAACATGTGATTTTTATTATTGTTCGAAGTTGTGATCGGGGGCATGAGTTTCCACACCCAAGTGCAGATTATATAATCATGACTATGGTCATGATGGTTAGAATGCTTATCTGAAGAAATAGTTGATTATTCTCTAAGTTTTATGGTTTCGGTCTAAAAGAGGTATTTTAGCCTATAGGATATGTACGAAAGTCATCTAAGATTAAGTTTGCTATCCTAAAAGACATTGGTCTATGGCCATGTTTAGCCCAATTTATCAATCGACACTTAGGCCAATCCTATTCTTTGAATATTTGAGATAGAAGAGATACATGGTTCGAATTAAAATAAAGCAAATAAAACGTCTATGAGATAGACATGCTAACACATTTTGAATTATATAGAAATAAATAAGGCAAACTTGAATAATGGATACAATATCATATTAAAAACAAATAAGGTTTCACTACAATTTGACCTACTTAATTAGACGAGGATTTTTCATGCATATGAATGAATTAGTTCATGAGTCTCAAAAGGCCTCTTCCTTGTTTCGTAAATGGCAGTCTTAAAACTGCTTCAAGATAAAAAGGATTTTTCTTGAGTTGAAATTGCTTGATCAGTTTGGGAAGGATTTCTAAAATAAGGAGGAGATATTTGAGTAGCAAACTGGATTGTTACTGTTTTTGTCTAGAAAGCAGTTTTTAAACCTCAACCATGATAGATTATGTCAATTAGGTTTGAAATCCATGAATTGCTTAAGTAAACGCTATAAATAGAAAAAAAAAATAGATTTAAAGCAGCAATTCTAGTAGTATAGCCGGGACTTCAATTTAATATCAAAATTACGTGGAGAAACTGATGCTTTTCGAATGGTAACTGAACATATAATCAGATTCTAACATAAATTATGTTGTAACCACTTTAAGCCTGAGGTATAGCATTAAGTCTTTGGGCCTTGCACCCCTTAGGCCTAATAGCCTGGGATGTAGACAGATTCAGGCCCTAATAGGCCATTTATCAGTCTGGCTTATTTCCAATATACAAATTTAACAAAAATACATAATATAGTACAACCCAGTTTTGCTTTACATTAATTCCAGAAATGAATACATTCTGTTATACTAAAAATACAGATTCCCAAAAAGAAAACGATATGAAGAAAAATAAGAAGAGGAAAACATGGTGCCTGAACTATTGTTGCTTCGATTGACATCCTTCTACTTTGGCTAGAACATCCGACTTCTGATTGTGTTTTTTCTAAAAAACCAAAAAAACCCAACACTTTATGCATCTTTATAGTCTAATGATGCTATACCAAACATAATACCCTAATAAATTTAGCAAAACTTATATATGTCAAACAATACCACAATTTTGCAACTAACACCAGATCTGAAATTTTAAGGTGAATCTGACCTAGTTAGCAGTTAGATTCACATATTTTAATCTTAACCTCAAACTTCATGCAGATTTGAACCATTAAACACATAACAAATGTAGCTAGCATACAAATTCAGCACTTAAATTCGAATAGAGTGGGTCAAACACGTAATTTTAGCATGTGTAAGCATGTCAACACATAGAAACTGAAATTATAAAAAAAAAACTCATGGGAAAACATTGATATTTTCATTCAGAAATTTTGTCTCATACAAGGTAAGAAGCTACATACCTTGAAATCAAAAGTAACAGCAAACAAGGACCAAATAAAGGTCAGAAAAATGAGCTCTTGTGAGCTTAGTAACAGAAATATAAGCAGCTGACTAGCCAGAGAAAAACCCAGATGAATCAACTCAAAGTTGACCCATTTTTAACCCAGAAAACCACAGCAAACTAGTTTTGAAGTGAAGGAAAACCACAACTACAAGAAAGACCAGATTTTAAACTGTTTTGCACTCATTCTGCAGTATATATGTTTCTGCTCTTTCAGGAAATAATGTATTTTCAGACTAGTGTGTGTTCAGGTGTGAGATATAGTGTAGAGCTTTTCAGATCGAAAAAAGAAGGGTGTCTAGAGGTCTGAAATATCTTTGTGTATTCTAGCCTAAAAAATGTGTAAAAATCTGGAAAAGTGTGTCCAAAATCTGTGTGTAGAGGTCTCAAGAGTGTGTGTGTCCCCAAATCCACATGGCTGCTGAACATCCTAGCCTATTTATAGGGCGTTTTAGGGTAGCATCTTTTAGCATATTACTTATCCTATTTAGGTTGAAATAGTACAAGTACAACTGTCTAACCTTATCCTATTGGACAACTGTAACCCCTTCTAGAATATTCCTACTAATTACAACCCTTATCCCCTCGTAAAGTTACTGTTTTACCCTTAAAAATCTAATTTTATGATATTTTCCTAATTCTAGAAGTTTCTTGGGTTGTTACACCCAGGATTCTTCAATTGTAGTTCCTATATTACCCCTTAATGTCCTTAAAATTACTCTTTTAGTAATTAAGGATTAGGTTAGTAGCTTATTAAATGTTGGCTGATTTTTATCCCAATTGAGTGATTAACTCAATAGTTAACCACTAATGAGGTTGAATTTAGACTAATTCTTAGCTTAATAAGTAATTAGCTTAATTAATTGTCTAAGTTAGGAATTAGATTGATTCAAGTGATTCAAGAGGTTGAGTTATTAGACTTAGTTAATTACCTACACTGTGACTTATCTTAGTTGTCAACCTAAACTTAAGTGTGATTAGTTTTTTATTACTTAAACAAATCAGTCCCTAATTAATTCACTACTTAATCAGTTGATCTAAGTGAGTGACCAACACTGGGCAGACCTATGCTAGAATCAGAAACCAGTTGACAACATACATATCAAATATAGATTAACAACTCAGGTTTGAACATAAATTCAAAGTCGGTTATGAAAATCTAAAAAAAAATCAGCAATAGGCTAAGGAAAGGAATCAAATAATTCAAGTGAAGTCCTAAAATTCTAATTAATTGATGATTAATTATAAACTATGATTAACAGTTGATGAACCCTAGTTAGTGATTGATAAGGACAACTAAACCTAAAAATGGTTATCATTCAAGAAGTGCTAAACCTAATCATACACGAAAGCAAAATTAAAAGCCGGATTAATCAAAGGGAAAAACATGAAGAAAAATAGTGACACATTGAGCATGCAAAATATAGAATTTCATTCTGAAAAATAAGAAAAAGACATAGAAGGGAGGGGGGGGGGTACCAGTTAGAGGGTTTGGCCGGAAAAGTTTGAAGTCGCCGGACCTTGGCCGGATTCAGAAGGGGTTTGGAAATGACCCAAACTCGCATGAATTGATAGCTCTCACCAAGAGCTATCGACTCATGTAGGTGTGAGTCATTATGGGTCTCTGAATCGGCAAGTAGAAGAAATCTAGGGTTTCTGATTCCTAGATTTGAGATAAGTGAATTTTGGGTGGTTTTTTGGGGAAATTAGTGGTGGGACAGGGTTTAGGGGTTGAAGAAGGTCGCCTGGTAAAAATTTGGGGCTGTTTGGTTGAGCTCTGCCGCTGGTGGCGATTTTCAGTTGGCGGAGATGGGTGGGGATACGATGGATACGGTGAGGTTAAGAGAGAGAGAGGAAAGGAGGGTGTTAGACTTTGGGTGAATGAGGGTAGGTGGGGGGAATTTGGACATATTTATACTAATTGTCTAACTAGTTCCCAGCCGTTGGATCTTGGGAGATCAACGGCTGGGATTGAGTTTGGCCTAAACGGGGTCGTTTTGTTGAGAGCTGGGGCTAGCCGGGTAATGGGTCGATTGGGCTGGGTATTTTAGGTGCATAGAGATAGGTTTTTGGGCCTAGGCAAGTTAGCCTAGGTCCGATTTTAATACTTTTATGCCCAATTAACATTAATTAGTTAATTAGCACTAATTCCAATTAAACTAAAAAAAAGTAATAACTAATTTTGACTTTGTTTTTGTCTAATTATAAACTAATTGTTGAGTTGATTAAAATTAACACCATTTAATTTAACACTCATAAATTTAAAGAATAAATTTCACAATTTTATTAGAGAAATGATTAAATTAAGAAATTAACCATTAAATCTACCTTATGTCAGCTAATCACATTTGCTATTATTTATTTCAACCAATTACACATAATATCTTAATTAAATCTACTTTTAATTTTTGTCTAATTAAAAGAAAAAATTAATTAACGGTGGATTAAAAAGTGAAATTATGAATTAACATTTGCAATTTTGAAGAATAAATTCGTAATTCTCCAAATGATTGAGGTTATGCAACCTTAAATTATTCATAAAGATAAAAAAGGCAAATTATGGTTATGCAATGCAAAATTAATTCATAAATAGCACTGAAATTCAATAAAAATTTATAAAACTAATTAATTTATTGAATTTTTTAGGAATATATGGTAGGTAAAAAGCACATGCTCACACAAACGAAATCCTAGAACAGGATATCTAATATACACATATAAATGCAGGATGGTTAAGACATAATTTCAGGATACACATAATTCCTAAAGGCATGATTTCTAAAATGCACAAAGAGGGTTGCAGAATGATCGAAACATGATTTTTTGAATGCACAAGAGTAACAGTTTTATATTGATTTTATTATCCTAGGAATAGGATTTCTAAGTGGTAGGCATAAGCATAAATTAAGGACATGCTGCACGTTAAAGTAGTAAACATGAAAGCCTTGAAGACATGATATCTAATGCATGTTTGGCATGGTTTGAATGAATATGTTGGTCCTAAGCATGGATTCTAATGCAGATAGAAATAGTGCAAAGCCTAAGACATGCTTTCTACCCAATGATAGAATTACATATCTACCCTCCCCATTTCACTAGCCATCCCCCAATATCTGTTTACAATAATTATTACAAACCAGTAGCTGAATCAATTACATAAATAGATAGAAAAGAAGAAGTTAAACTATAGGGAGCCTGAAGCAGGCCCATATATACCAGGTGTTCATAACCTCAACTGTCAAAGTTTCATAGCCTTTTTCATGTCCATGTGTGTCAGAGTTCCCTAAGGACCTCAAGGATCCCGGGCAGTGCTCACATCCAGATTTCATAGCCAGAACCGAGTAAGTGCAGTGTGGAAGAGCCAGCCCAGTGCATCAGAGTTCAGAGGGATCTCACAGGAATCCCAAAGCATTCACACACTGGAGGGGCAGAACTTAAGTATCTAAGAATAGAGTGAGAGTGTTTGACATGGTTTTGAAAATGCTTTGGTATAAAACAGTATTGAAAAGACTTAGTTGAAGTTTATAAAAGTATGAAGTGGTTTAGTAGTAAAATAGTTTGAATAAGAGTAGGGTAATTAAACAAATAGTAGATCAACTACAAAACATAACAGGTTCAGCAACACTCAAACAACAGTCCTTTACACAGGGGTAAGGGGGTTGGGGACAGATACAACACCCAAGGTGAGCACATAACAAGCATAAGCATAGAAGTCTCAAGGAATAACAGACAATATGTCATGGGTTCCAGAATTGCTAATTAGGGACATGGTTGTTTAACCAAAGAATTGGATTCTTTGCCCAAAACTATTTTAAGAAGAACACAAGTTTCTGATAACCAAAGAATAAGATTATAATGGTAGGCAAACTTGTAAATGGAAAGCAGTAAGATGCACAAAAAGTAAGTATATTGCGATAGTAGTTTGGATGTCCCCTTACAGGTTATATTTTACTCCCTTATATAGGGAATTTCCTAATATAACGTCTGCTTTTTTCAGTGATTGAACATTAATGACTAATTATGACATTAATGTAACGTTACAATGAGTAACCGTAACTGTTGCGTGAATGTTGTGTAACGTGTGGATCAATAATTGAAGATCTCTGAATCCTCCCTTTGTTTCGCCTAGATACATTTTGACCGTGTCTCTTCATCTTCTCAATTAGGTTGAGACTTCCATAGCTAATTAACCCGTGGGTGTGATTTGCCGTTCCTCTTTGCCTCATACCTCTTCATAGAGTCCAGTCCAGCTGTCGTGTCTTCATTGCTCCACGTATACTGCTGAGTCATCAAGATTTATTACATGTGTGAAGCTCTTTTTTACCAATACAGATAGTCCCCCCACTTACCATATATTTATCGATCAATATTTGGTAAGTGGATACTCATTTATGGCGGGAATATTTTACCGCCGCTTCACTTGAATCATTGCATCTTTTTCTGTATGTAAGCGGCACTTGTCACTTCCATTTAATGCTTATGCCATGTGGCATTTTCGGTTGTTTCTACAATTTGTTCATCACCTTTTAGGGATTTTTTGCGGTTGCATCAGTCACGAAGTGACATCTTAAATTATGGCTTTCACATCATTATTTTTTCCCCATTTTGACGGTTATCTTCGAGTATAAATACCCCCTTTTCTTTTCTTTCACGAAAAACTTCTAACTTTCAAACTTTATTTGTAAAGAACTTTTTCCTTGTCTTTGTAGATATGTCTTCTTCAAACAAATCTAAGAGAGTCATAAACGTAGATGATTTGACTCCCTCTTCTGCTCCAACATGGAGTAAGAGAGGTGGCAGGTTTAGGAGTTTAGGTTCCACTCCATCCAGGGGTTCTTCCTCTTCTCAAATTACTTCTCCTCTTTCTTTTAGGTCCTTAACTTCTCTTAGGTCAAGGGCTTGTAGATCTTCATCCAAAGGTAGAGAACATCACGAACCTTTGCGCGAACCGAGGGTCGATGAAATAGTACCTGCAGAGTTCACCTTTTCTAGGGATAGTCAGGCCCTTAGAGATCAGGTTTCTTCCTTATCATCTCTTGATAGTGTTGACAAGTACCCTACCCAACTCACTGAAGGTTTATTTCCTCTTATACGCAGGGACTGTCATTGGAGTTCCGATTTTCCTGTAATCGTTCCCAAACAGTACCAAAGAATAGCGTCTTACAATATGGGGAATTCTTTTGTTTATACCTATCCCTTTACATTAGGGTTTAAGCCTCCCATCGACCCAGTAATCATTGAGTTCTGTTGATTTTTCAAAATTTTCTTGGGATAAGACGGTCCTCTTGTATGGCAAGTTGTTTCATGTCTTAGATACTTGGATACCTTAGCTTCGATCCCCTTTACCTTTCATCATCTTATTCACCTCTATTCCTAAATGTTGTACCGTCAGGGAATTTTTACCCTAGCTGCTAGGAGTAAAAGGGTGTTAGTGACTTTTGAAGATGATAAGGATCGAGGTTGGTTTCTTTGGTATGTTGTTGTTCCTACTGCTGGTTTAGTAGGTGAAAAGAATCTTCCCTTCCATGAGAAGTGGAATTTTACACGTGAGTACATTTTTGCTCACATTCCTTGCTTTTTGCTTTAGATATTTTATCAATACCGTAGCTGTTTCGTTTTTTTGCAGCAATCATGGGAACCGTCGAGAATGTCTCCGGTTTTAGAGATTAGGTAGAAAAGCTTTTGTTAATTTCTCCATTGGAAGAACGTTCGTGGAAGTACCTATCTGAGAGGTTTGGTTGGAGAGTTAAGACTCATGGTGAGTGAAGTTTTTATTTGTACTTGTTTATTCCTTTGAGCATTATTTAACCCTTTCTTTTTGATAGAGTTTCCTGCTCGTGGAGTTTCTGTATCCGCGTCTGTTCCCAAGTTATCACTGGCTCAAGCCCAGGAGATCATTTCAGGCTCTTCTTCCTCAAAGAGAAAAGCAGGTGGGTCAAGGACCTCGAGAGAAGAGGAGGAAGAGGAGGGAACTTTGGTCCATAGGTCATGCAGAAGGAAGGTGGTCTCAGACGACGAGTCTACACCTTTCATCATGACTTCTGTGCCTGAAGTTGGACTTTCTGCCTCCGAGGATACTACTCCCTCTCCCGTGCATGAATCTGTTGGCCAATTGTTCCGTGAAGGCTTTGGATCTGTTGCTGATGAAGCTCCCTTGGCTGTTTTCTCTCCAACTCTTAGAGAACTCCCTTCAACTGTTCCAGTTATTTCTCCTGCTCCCGTGGCTATTCATACTCCTGTCGTTGCTCCTCTCCCGTGGCTTTTTCATCCCCTCAGACTTCCTCGCCCATAGCTTCTGCATCTCTACCTGCTTCCGTGCCTTCTGTTACAGAAGTAGGGTCTTCCAGCAGAGAGATGAGGTAGGTGATGATATGAGTTCCAGCGGAGGGTAGTCTCTTTAAAAATTTTGGCCAGCCTGATGTGTGGTTGAAACCATTGATAGGCCCGACATAGAGAGCTAAGTTGGATAGCCACAATTCCCTACATGGGCTAATGAAATCGTGCATACTTGTTTAAAGGTAAAATGCATTTTCTTGTGTTCATTCTTGTGCATGTATTTACCATATATAATTGTATTTCTTTTGCAGATCAATCTTATTGGCACGGAGCTTATGAAAAGGATTTCTCATACGGAGTAGGAAGTGAAAGAATGGCGTGCGGAAGCAGATAACTGGAAGGAGCAGTATGAAAGCTTAAGGCTCGACATGGAGGCTGTAGAAGAAGAAAAATGTACCTTGGAGCAGCAAGTGAGGGTCATGACGACAGAGTTGGCCGTGGAGAAGGCATCCTCTGATCAGACAGACAAGGATAAGAGCGTCTTAGAGTCCTCATTCGCGGAGCAGCTGTCTTGTGCCTCTGAAGAGGTCAGGAGTTTGAAGGCCTTACTAGACCAAAAGAAGGAGTATTCGGGCGAATTAGTGCAGTCCCTGACTCAGACCCAGGAGGATCTCCATAACTCTTTAGATAAAATTCAATTCCTGGAAAGGTCTTTCACTCCTTTAAGGGCCTCTAATGATGATGCCGTGACTGAGAGGGATGAACTAAAAGCTGAAGTTATGCTATGGGAGAAAGATTACGAAGCTCTTGAAGATATGGAAGCTGTCGATGTTAGTTGGGCGTATATGAACTCTCGCCTTGACACATTGACTAAAATGAGCCGAGAAGGTTTCGACCTTGATGCTAAAATTGCAAAAATCAAGGAGTCCATTGAGAAGGCTCAACAAGATCAGAATCTCTCTTCACCTGAAGGTGAGGCTCTTGCTTCTCAAGTCTCTTTATCCCAGGCCGCTCCTGCTCCTTCTTCCAGTGAAGTCAACCCCCCTCCTGAAGAAATTTAAGAAGTTGATTCCTCCCTTTTTTTTTCTTTTGTCTCAATTGGTGGTTACCCCCAGTCCCATCGGGGGTAAATTTGGATCTCTTTAAAGTCCCCAAATGAAAACTTAGGGGCACCTCAATGTATAAAAATTCTATAAGGCTAAGTATAAGTTAATAATTAGTTTTTACTTAACTGTTTTAATATATTAATGCAAGTATGACTTTTGTTTTCCGTTGAGTTTTTGTTTCACTCTTTAAGTCTTTTGCATGCTTTATTTTTTGAGCTTTTAGTTTTACCTCTAAGTTTTGCATATAGAATGCTTTAGATTATTCGTACCTTTTCGTAATAGGCACGGTGTCATATTAAATGTATGCCTTTTTGTAGTAGGCATAATTTATGGAAGATGGCCCTTTTTTTATCGACACTTAATGAAGAAGACGTCTCAACTTCATAAAGGTGTAATAATGCAATAGAGTGATAGGAATTTTCACATGTTTAAGAATGTCTCTGAGGAAAGTTTTTTGTTTGAACTTTCACAACTTTTTACATGTGTGTGATTATCGTCTATAACTCATGTTGCAACTGTTTTCTTTTTACAGATTTGATATACACTTGTATTTCATAATTTTTTTTTTCATATGTAACAGCTTTTTCGAGTTAATACAAGAGAGCAACTGTTTTTCGTTCGTAACAATTTTTATTCAAGTTGGGTTTTCACCCATAACTGTTTTTGTCGACAACAACTTTCAATAAGCACGAGGAAAATGCTTTTGCATCCGTAACTGTTTTATTTGATAACAACTTTCTATATGAGTACAAATATTTCGTGACTGTTTTTAGCTACACCAATTTTGAATGAGTACAATGATGATGATCTTTTATCCATAACTGTTTTTGGTTACAACAGTCTTTCTTTTGAATAAGTACAAAGATGCGCATTTCTTCCTCATGGCTAACATAGCTAACATTTTGCCTTTTAACCTGAACATGTTCAAAGGTTTTTTGGATTAGAGGCTTTGTGTTTGAGTCTTTGGCTCTTTCAATTTTGCTCGTATCACTTGATTTGTTGGGTAGATGGATCTTCAGGATCGAGCTTTAAATTTTTGATAGTCTTTTTTGCTTCGTCTTTGCCATCCATACTGTATAGTCCCCCAAGTGTTTGAGCTTTGAAGAATCAAATCTCAAGAACTTGACTATTCCTTCCTTGTGGTTCTTTTCCTGAAAAGGAAAAACATACGGGACTCGAAGGTATATAATTTTTAGATGATGACTGCTTAACCCTTTAAAACATCCATCAGAAAGTGTAACCCTAGACCGGGAATTTAGTTATTTCCTCGCGTCTTTGCAGGTCTAATATCATCATATGGTAATGGGTTAGCTTTATGCCTATCATCTAAAAAGGTTAGTAAAATTTCAAATGTTCAAAATAAAATCAAACGTGGGATACCTGACCGGAGGTACTTCTTTTCCTTAAAAGTAGTACTCCTTCAAGTGAATGGCATTCCAACTTGTTGGTAGGATTCTGCCGTCCATAGCTTCCAACTCGTAGGCGCCCTTCCCAGCTATGCCTCGGATCTTGTAGGGTCCTTCCCAGTTTGGATTTAGCTTTCCTGCGCCTGTTTCTTTCGTTGATTGAAAGACGTTTTGAGGACAAAGTCCCCAATCTTGACGTGCCTGAGATGAGCTTTATGGTTGTAATAACGCTCTATGATTTATTTTTGAGCTGCCATCCGTATCAGTGTTGCTTCTCTCCGTGGTTCGAGCAGGTCCAGATTGGTTCTCAATTCATCGTCGTTTGCTTCCTCCATGGTTGTTGTAAACCTTATGCTTGGTTCTCCAATCTCCACAGGTACTAAGGCTTCTAAGCCATAGATAAGTGAGAACAGAGTTTCTCCCGTGGCTGTTTTTGAAATTGTTCTGTATGCCCATAGTACCGCTGGTAACTCATCAGGACAATTTCTTTGGGCTTCATCTAGCCGCTTCTTAAGATTGTTGATGATGACCTTATTCGTTGACTCAGCTTGACCATTAGCCACAGGGTGGTATGGCGTTAAAGTGATCTGTTTGATTTGCCAGCTTTCGAAGAATTCTGTGATTTGCGAGCATATCAATTGTGGGCCATTATCACACACGATCTCCTTTGGTATCCCAAAGCGGCATATTATGTTTCGGCATAAGAAGATTTTAACTTCCTTTTCTCGCACCTGTTTGAACGCTTCTGCCTCTACCCATTTTGTAAAATAGTCGGTTAGCATGAGAAAAAATCGTACATGTCCTTTAGCTGTGGGAAGAGGTCCCACTATGTCCATACCACATTTCATGAAGGGCCATGGGGATATTATTGTATGCAATAATTCCGCTGGTCGATGCATGTTATTGGCAAACCTTTGGCATCTGTCGCATTTGGATACGAAGTTCTCGGCCTCTTCTTCCATCTTAGGCCAATAGTATCCAGTTCTGGTAAGGGTTTTCACTAATGATCTCTCCCCTGAGTGATTTCCACAGTGTCCTTCGTGGACTTCTTTCATCACAAACTCTGTTTGGTTAGGTCTGAGGCATTTTTCTAGCCCCCCGAACATCTTGTGATATAATGAGTTGCGAATGAGGCAGTACCGTACATCTTTGCGGCGAAGTGCTTGAGCTATTTTCTTGTCTTTAGGTATGGTGCCATTCTGCAAAAGATTTAGGATTTCGTTTCTCTAATCCGAAGTTAAATTGTTGAAAGTTACCTCATTTTCATCTTGGTTGATCTCTGAATGGAATAGATGAAAGACAATTGCATTGTCTTTATTTGTTATTTCTGTGATGGCTGCGAGGTTAGCTAATACATCTGCTTCAGTATTTTCCTATCTAGGTATTTGTACTACCTTCCATGTTTTGAATTGTCTCACGGGCTCTCGTGCCTTTTCCAAATAATGTAGCATCGGAGTCTCTCGAGCGATGTAAGTCCCTTTGTAACGACCCGACCGGTTGTTTTGTGTATCAGGACCCTGTTACCCTAAATGAGACTTCCTTTAGCGGCTTATTATGATTTATGACTTGTGGGGACGGGTGGTACGGGATTCGGAAGCGTTTAGAGTGGTATAGGAACACTTGGTTCCTTAAGGTTGGCCTTTAAGGCCAAAGTTTGACTTCGGTAAGCATTTTGAGTAAACGACCTCGGAATCGAGTTTCGACAATTCCGGTAGTTTCTTATGATGATTTCGGACTTGGGCGTATGCTCGGAATGGGTTTTGGATGACCTGGGGGCGTTTCGGCGCCCAATATCGAAATTAGAGTTTCCTTAAGTTTGAAATTTGGTTGGGAACGTGTTTTTGTGTTATCGAGGTCCGAACGGAATTCCGAGATCGGGAATAGTTCTGTTATGTCGCTTATGACTTGCTTGCAAAATTTGGGGTCATTCCGAGTAGTATAGGTCGGTTCGGCGCATTGAAAGCGAATTCTAGAACTTTAAGTTCAAAGTTTGATTCAATTTGGTTTTGGGGTCGAATTCTTAGTTTTATTGTTGTTTTTCACGTTCTGAAAATTTGAGCGATTTTGTATCATGAATACAGACCTGCCAGTGCCTTTGGATGGGGTCCCGAGGGGCTCGGGTGAGTTTCGGACCCCTCGAGTTAAATTCAAGAACCAGATTTTTCACTGACTGGTTTCCTTCAGTGCGATCGCAGGTGCCCTGATGTGATCGCATAGAAGGAACTGGGTAGGGGTGGTAAATGCCTGTGCGTTCACACAAAATGCACCGCGGTCGCGATCGCGATGGGTTGGGTCCTGACCCAGTGCGATCGCACACCCCACCCGCGTTCGCACAAGAGCCCAGCCTTGGGCCAGCCTAGCTACTCCTTACCCTGTGCATTCGCAGGTCTCTCTCCACATTCGCACAGAAGGCCCATGAGGACCTGGTCATTTAAAGATCCGCGATCGCACTGCCAGGCTGCGATCACATAGAGGAGACCCCTGGGCAGTGTGTTTTTATACACGAGATTTAATTCATTTCCTCCTCCTTTCCTTCTTCTTCCTTGGGACGATTTTCAGCATTCAAAAAGGGCCAACGACCTAGTTATTGAATGTAAATAAATTCTACTCTAATATTATCTTCATGCATGGATTACAAGCTAAATTAACTACCTAAATTAGTGAAAACTAAGGACTTGGGGTAGTAACCTAGGGCTTTTGAAATATAGAAAATTACGCGTCAATTAGCTATGAAATCAAGTAAAAATCGGGTATTAATGATCCTTAGTCTATGGATGAGTGTTTCTTACGAGAATTTTTGGAATCCGAGCATGCGGGCCCGGGGTTGGATTTTAGGATTTCTTAAAGAATGATGAATTTGACTAAGTAGTTGGAGAATTTCATGCTTTGAGTATAAATTGATATATTTGTATAACATTTGGCTAGTTTCGAGTCCGCGGGTGTTGAGTTTGGAGTTTCGGGTGCGTCCTTAACCCGGAGAGTAGGTTCGACGCGAGGTGAGTCTCCTTTCTAACCTTATAAGAGGGAATTGTCCCTGTAGGTGATTATAAATGGTGGTTTGTCCTTATTTGTGTGGGCTACGCACGCATGAAGTGACGAAAGCCCGTGCGTTTCTACTATTATGCCTTGTCGGGTAGTTTAGGATTCACAAGTATGTTTTACGTGTTATATCTGTGATCTTGCATATGTCCTAAGTAGGCTAATATCCTCGAACCTCTCATGTGAAGGCCTAAGAAGTTATGCTTTGAATTTGACATTAATAAATTCTCACTCTGTTAGTATGTTCCCTGCTAAATTATCTGGAATCTCCTGCTAATCATGTATTTATACGGGGACCTGAGTCGCATGGATGATTCGCGAGCGGGGTAGCCCTGGTATTATATTGACCTGAGTCGTATGAATGATTCGCGAGCGGGACAGATAGATGCATCTATGGTTCGGGCCGTTCGACCCTCGGCAGTGCACATTTACTTTTCACATCGTAATGACCGTACGTTCATAGCCTGTTATATATTTTTGGTAATTTGTGAGAAACCCTGAAATTGTAACTGTTGATTTCATGAAAAGAAAGAAGGTT
>ML306853.1:0-36462 GCA_005239505.1 Nicotiana paniculata
TCCTTCATGAAGCATGCGCCCTCACCAAAGCAAATAGCTAGTTCCTCACACAATAATATTTAAATGATAGTCATCGTTACTTAAAAGTTTTTGCATCCTAATCGTAGAAATGATATAATCTCCCGCAGTTTTTTTTGCAACCTACCTTTTTAATTTAAAAGTAGAGGGTGGTCAGTCTCTGCTTATGTGTTTAATTTGCAACAATGAATTGTTTCCTGCGTAAATTAAAAACAATTCATTTCATACATACTTTTAAAATGGAACAAAGGCACAAAGTTAGCTTGCCATTCAACCAGTGTATGGTTTACTGCTTTGTAAAATATAATAGTGCCACTCGTTCAAATATAAACCTGAGATAAAACGGAGAGCATATGTTACAGAATGAGTTGGATCTCTTAGATTATGGATCTGTTTGGTGAGTTGGATCTCTTAGATTATGGATCTGTTTGGAAAGCGATGTGTAATTATCTGGCTATGTAATTACTAAGGTAGTAATTATATACCATAATAAATACATAGTATAGTAATTACAATGACTTTTTTATTTGCATGAACGTAATTACAGTGTAATTTCCGTTGCCATGTTCTTGATAAGTGTAATTACATAGTTAAATAGACATTTTTCAGTGTTGGGGTTCTATTTTGGACCCCTCCATTGGAACCTCAATTTTCACCTCTAATGCACACGCATCCTCGCTACTATCCATAATATTGGCATATTGAGCATTAACAGCTTCAACTAGTTGACTCACTTGAGCCTCCAAGTTGCAAATAGTTGCATCTTGCCTTTGTACCCGCAGTTGTATCTCATCATTTTGTTCCACAAGGCACTTTAGCATATCCTCGATCTTTTTAGGTCCTTATATCTGGTTCTTTGTTCCTTTTAACTTCACAAGAAAAAGAAGAACCATCAAAGTAAGGGGTTGGGAGGGGGAGATAAGAAATATAAGCACAACCATAAAAGTGACCATCTTGGCTACCACACATGTCACACACATTCCACACATAAGATTGAGTTGGTGCACATAACTTGCTCTCAGAAATATTTTGATAATTTTGCCCTGGGTAGTTTCCTCCACAGTATGCATAACGAGGATCAAAAGTAGAATTACCAACATCAAAACTCTCATAATTCCAAGATGCCATTCTCTCAGATCAAAAATAAAAAATTAAAAATAAATAAATAATCAAATACACGAAAACAGAAATAAAAGTTCAAACTTGCAACCTAGAACTATGTACACATACAGCTACATCGTTAGTTCCCCGACAACGGTGCCAAAATTTGATCACACCTAACTATGCCTTATAAAATGGACTAAGCGGTCTTTGCAAATATAATCTGGCTTACAAGTTCGGAGTCGAATCCTACAGAGAACTAAGGTTTCACTATAATTGTTCAATATTGCTAAGAAACACAAGTACAAACAATTTCCTAATTATAGAGATTATAATATTTATTTCTAACTAATTAAGTAACAACTATTATAAAGCAGTAAAATNAAAAATTGCCTAATCTTCTATATCGAGCACGAGCACTCTTACTACCGTAAATCTCTCCAGAGTAATCACGATAATTTACTAGACATACTCTCTCGAGTTACGCTAGTTGACTTTAATTACAGCTCACTTAGATTGCACCCAAGGTTTCGTTATCTTTAATCCACCTTTAACCCCTTGGTTATTGATTCCTCATATACTTTGGGAGTGTTGTTGTTCAACAACTACCTAAATATGCACTCTCCCGAGTAATACATGCTAAATAGGCACAGCTAATTGAGGATCCTTTCAATTAACTACAACAAGAACGTAGTTGAACAAATAGAGATTAAACTTTGGCAAATCTATATTAACATAGCAAGAATTTCATCCTTCAATAGGTTCCATCAAAACCCTAGATAACAACTTAGCTATTCATAATAGTATGTAAAAAAAATAATACTACAAGTCATAACCAACAATGAAGAATAGGAAGAGGAAGGAAAACTCGTAGAAGAATTCTCCGCCTTGCTCCTATTGTGTCTCTGCCTCCTTAGGTCGAATTTGTGTCAAAAGTATGTCTAACCTCCTCAAAATACCATTTTCAATGTATATACATCAAGTAGGGTCGGTCCAAACAATTATACCTTCTCCAATGCGAAAAGGGACACTTTCCCCGGGCAAGATGTGCGTGGGAGCGCTCCAACAGCGCTCAGGCCGCGCATATCGACAAGTATTCTACCCCATTTTTGCAGTCAGTGCGCGCACGCATACTTTCCGTGCAATTTCACCCATTTCAGTTTGGAATTTGTAAAAATGTAAAACATGAGAGTTGTATTATTTTGAGTTAGCTTTCCAACCATATATTATATAGCCAAAATAGAGTTTGGATCAAAGAGTTATGTCTATTTTACTAGACAGTGTACAATATGCCTATTCGAGTCTTCGTTTGTTCTTAACTATCAAATTTGACCCCTGAACACGATCTCGGCTTAATTCCTTGGGCTTTTATGCAGAATTCAAAGCTCCAAATCACTTGAATTAATTCCATAACATCTATATACCTCGGAATCACTCCTACAATGCATAAAACACACAGTTAGTGCAAAACACTAGCGATTAAAACTCAAACTCAATTAAAGTGCAGTAAATTAGAGTGTAATAAGTGACTAAAATACGCAATTATAGCCTATAATCAACACCCTACACTTAAACCATTGCTCGTCCTCGAGTAATCGAATTACGCTTTATATAGACACGACCTTTTTTTTAAAAACAACTCTCCTAACTCATCACACCAAGAATATTTAAAATAGACTAAGCACAAAAGTGTAACATCTTCACCTCAAGATTTGACTCACAAGTACCACGCATTATTCACAACTCACCCACTTACTCTAACATAGGGGTTACTGACATTACTTTTCCTTCATGAATCAAGTGCCCTCACATAACAAAAGAGAGTAGTTCCACACAATAAAATTTAAGAACACTTACGAACTCAAGATAGAAAGAATTCGCTCACTCTCAGAAATAACATTCATATGCCACAAAATATGCATCATAGGCTTGCCCGTAGTGTACTGCTCTACTAATCGAGCTTATTTAGTCTAGGTACAAGTAGGACTTTATTTGATTGTAATGTAGGCTGCGGGACGGGTATGATACATTTAGATATAAGAGTGACTACACCTCCCTAAGCACTTTAATACATATACTTTAACATTCAAACATCATACTTATGTCAAACCAAACTTCGCCTTCACATCAATGTATTTTTACCTCATACTTCGTTAAGCACAATTACATCAAGAGTCACCACTTACCAAGGAATATTTTTTTCACACTAATACAACTATTTGTCCTTTTTTTTTTTTGTAATTCAAGTGACTCTTACTTTTTCAAAACAGTGAACCTTTCTCCTTATTTCATTAGTTTCAATCAAAAGCCAAACCAACCACCCCACACTTTAACTTTAACACAATTCATAATAATTTAAGTGCTCATAAGAGTTAAAAGGTTCAAATAGATAGTTAATTCAAACAAATGGGTAAGGCTTGTAATGTGGTTGCAAAAGAAACATGGTTACAGGCTCAAAGGGGTTAACTACGATACACAACAATTAGGCGGGTACAATATACATATCTGACTCAACAAAGATACGCCTATATCACTTCCAAGACTGAACAAACTACTATTTCGCTTTGCAAACACACCAGGAAAGTTCTATTCATCAAATGTAATGCACAGAATAACACATAAACCTCACACACACATGACACTTAACTCACTCAGGATTGGATTCATCAAGACACTCTAGTCAAACCAGTTAAGCAAATTTAAAATCATACAATTTAAGGAACTTATACAAGACAAAAACTGAGCCTAAGTGTCACAACCAAAGTACTCATTATTCTCAAGGTATAACAAAGTCAAGAGATATTGCTTCAACTCAAAACATAACACAATGGCTCTTATTCCTAAAAAAAAAACTAACTACACCCAGTTCAAATAAAACTCTTGGAAAAGAACCGCGACACAAAGAAAAATCAAGGGGGAATAACTACACTACCTAACAAAAGAAAATCTTTTTTTTTCTTTAGACTTAAATCCCTCAAGAAAATTGTCTAATAAATCCATCATCGAAAAAAGTCCAATTTTTTCTATTTTTTGTAATAAAATAAATTATTCCATTAAACTAACACAACTAAAATAGCATAGAAAGTCACCCAGATAATCTCCTCACCCCACACTTAAAATTGTGCATTGTCCCTAATGCACACCATACATACGAGAGGGTAAAAGAAACTACCTGGTAGGCCAAAGGCCGAAGCACTAGCATCTAATGGGGTACTCAGACTTCTCCCAGTCCTGGTCCTTCGTGCGGGTACCCCACACTTAGTTCCAACCATCTAGTTTGCTGTTTCATCCTTCCAATGGCTTTGCATTCCATGCTCCTAAAAATAAAAAAATTGACACAATAATACAATTAGAAAAAATAAAACAAAAAAATAAAATAAAATAAAGCAGTAAAGTTGGGTTGCCTCCCAACAAACGCTTGATTTAACGTCGCGGCACGACGCGAATCACTTTCTGCCTCCACTTTGAACTTATGAATTGGACCCCAAGTTTTGATTCTGCTCTATGATCATGCTCTTGAGGCGATACAAATTATTGCGAGCCAAAAATTAAATGATGCTTTATGAACTTTTTGGCTTTCAACTGAGGAATGTCACTTTGCCTAGACGGCCTTGAAAATTTCAGAATATATGGCTCATCTACCTCTTCCTTTGACTCTTGCATTGGCTCATACGACTCAATTTCCATTTCACCATCTGAACATAATGTAGATAAGTGTTTGGAATGAGGTCCAACGCGCTAAAATACATGAACTTCAAGATTATTAACCTCCTCAACACCAATCACACTAGAGTCAACTAAATTTAGATCTTCAACGTCCTTGGTTGACTCTAGTATTACTTCTTCAACATCAGCATCCTCAAATTCTAGCTGGTTAGAGTGTTGGGGTTCTACTTTGGACCCCTCCATTGGCACCTTAATTTTCATCTCTAATGCACACTGCTCCTGGCTACTATGCATAATACTGGCATATTGAGCATTAAAAGCTTCAACTAGTTGACTCACTTGAGCCTCCAAGTTGCGAATAGTTTCATCTTGCCTTTGTACCCGCAGTTGTATCTCATAATTTTGTTCCACAAGGCACGTTAAAATATCCTCGATCTTTTTCAGGTCCTCATACCTGGGTTCTTTTTTCCTATTAACTTCACAAGAAAAAGACGAACCATCAAAGTAAGGGGTTGAGGGAGATAAGAAATATAAGCACAACCATGAAAGTGACCATCTTGACCATCACACATATCACACACATTCCACACATAAGATTGAGTTGGTGCACATAAATCGCTCTCGGAAATATTTTGATAATTTTGCCCTGGGTGGTTTCCTCCACAGTGTGCACAACGAGGATCAAAAGTAGAATTACCAACATCAAAACTCTCATAATTCCAAGATGCCATGTCTCTCAGATCAAAAATAAAATTTAAAAATAAATAGATAATCAAATACACGAAAACAAAAATAAAAGTTCAAACTTGCAACCTAAAACTATGTACACCTACAGCTACACCGTTAGTTTCCCGGTAGGGCGCCAAAATTTGATCATGACCAACTATGACTTATAAAAGGACTAAGCGGTCGTTGCAAATATAATCCGGTTTACAAGTCTGGATTCTAATCCCACAGAGACTAAGGTTTCACTATAATTGTTCAATATTGCTAAGAAACACAAGCCCATACAATTTCCTAATTATAGAGATTATAATATTTATTTTTAACTAATTAAGTAACAACTATTATAAAGCAGTAAAATTATCAATTAACAAGGATAAAATTTGAGACAGAACTAAGGAGGTCTAGAGTTATGATTTCTCCTATTGATGGAATCCCTTCCTGCTATGTTTCATAAAAAATTGCCTAATCTTCTATATCGAGCACGAGCACTCTTACCGTAAATCTCTCCCGAGTAATCACGATAATTTACTAGACATACTCTCTCGAGTTACGCTAGTTGGCTTTAATTACATTTCACTTAGATTGCACCCAAGGTTTCGTTATCCCTAATCCACCTTTAAACCTTCGGTTATTGGTTTCTCATATACTGTGGGAGTGGTGTTGTTCAACAACTACCTAAATATGCACTCTCTCCCGAGTAATACATGCTAGATAGGCACAGCTAATTGAGGATCCTTTCAATTAACTACAACAAGAACGTAGTTGAACAAATAGAGATTAAACTTTGGCAAATCTATATTAACATAGCAAGAATTTCATCCTTCAATAGGTTCCATCAAAACCCTAGATAACAACTTAGCTATTCATAATAGTATGTAAAAATACAATACTACAAGTCATAACCAACAATGAAAAATAGGAAGAGGAAGGAAAATTCGTAGAAGAATTCCTCGCCTTGCTCCTATTATGTCTCTGCCTCCTTTGGTCGAATCTGTGTCAAAAGTATGTCCAACCTCCTCAAAATACCGTTTTTCCATGTATACATACCAAGTAGGGTCGGGACCAAACAATTATACCTTCTTCAATGCGAAAAAAGACACTTTTCCCGAGCAAGACGTGGGCAGGCGCGCTCCAACCGCGCTCAGGCCGCGCATATCGACAAGTATTCTGCCCCATTTGCGCGGTCAGTGCGCGGCCCCGTACTTGCCTCGCACTTTTCACCCATTTCAGTTTGGAATTTGGAAAAACATAAAACATTAAAGTCCCTTTGAGTTATCTTTCCAACCATATATTATATAGGCCAAATGGAGTTTGGAGCAAAGAGTTATGTCTATTTTACTAGATAGTATACAATATGCCTACTTGAGTCTTCGTTTGTTCTTAACTATCAAATTTGACCCCTGAACACGATCTCGGCTTAATTACTTGAGCTTTTACTCAGACTTCAAAGCTCTATATCACTTGAATTAATTCCATAACATTTATATACCTTGGAATCACTCCTACAAGGCATAAAACACACAGTTAGTGCAAAACACTAGCGATTAAAGCTCAAACTCAATGAAAGTGCAGTAAATTAGAGTGTAATAAGCGACTAAAATATACAATTATAGCCTATCATCAGTGAGAAATGATATCCTTAATTGCATCCCTAACCTTGTTATAGAGGAAGATAATGATATGTTGATTATGATACCTTTGGAAGAGGAAATCAAAGAGACTGTCTTCAGTATGAGCATTGATAGTTCTGCGGGACCTGATGGATTTAATGGGAAATTTTTCAAGCTACTTGGGATATTATCAAGCATAACATCATTAAATTTGTCACGGATTTCTTTAAAGGGAAGAACCTCACTAAATTCTATTCATGCACCTGCATTGCTCTTATTCCCAAGGTGGATTCTCCTTCCAGATTTGAAGAGCTTAGACCTATTAGTCTAAGCAATTACAGTAGTAAGATCATCTCAAATTTCTTATCCAGAAGGTTGAACTCTCTTCTGTCTAAGCTAATCTCTGAAAATCAAAGTGGATTTGTCTCTGGGAGACTAATTACGGAAAATGCGATGCTAGCTCAGGAGATCATTCATGATATCTCCAAACCTACCATGGGAGGGAATATTGTTATGAAACTTGACATGGCTAAAGCCTATGATAGGCTTTCCTGGAGCTTCCTTATTGATGTCCTAAATAAATTTGGCTTCTGCAAAGAATGGTATGATATGATTTTGAGAATGATCTCGAATGTCTGGTACTCAATTATTATTAATAGAACTAGACATGGCTTCTTTACTTCTTCACGGGGACTCAAGCAAGGGGATCTTTTATCCCTATCTCTCTTTATTCTTGTTGCAGAAATATTGACAAGATCTCCGAACAATCCCCTTCATAAGGAGAACTTCACTAGCTTCTCTATGAACAAGAGAGGTCCTCAAATTAATCACCTAGCTTATGATGACGACATTGTTATATTCTATGGTGGTAACTCAAAAACTATCAAGATGGTGATGGAAGAAATCATAAAGTATGAAAAAGCATCAGGTCAGCTTGTCAACAAGGATAAAAGCTTGAGAGATTGCATAGGATTTATGGATAAGAGCTTCCCTTTTACTTATCTTGGTTGTCCAATATATATTGGAAGAAAAAAGATATGCTTCTTTGATAACATGGTTACCAAAAGAGATTGAATGGATGGCAAGGTAAAATGTTAACCTATAGTGGCAGAAGAGTTCTCATCAAGGGCGTTTTACAGTCTTTATCTACTTACACGCTTACTGCTTTAAACACTCCCAAAGGCACTTTGAATCTTATTGAGAAATACATGGCTAGGTTCCTTTGGGAACCACTGGGGAAAAAAAGAATTATAACTGGATCTCCTGGAAAAACTTGTGCTTCCCTAAAGATGAATGTGGCATTGGTATTAAAAGTCTTGAAGATATCTGTAACATATTAATTATTAAGAGATGGTGGAGGTTTTAGAACAAAACCTTCATTATGGGTTGATTCCCATAGCTAAAATACTGTCCAAGAAGTCATCCTGTTAAAAAGAAATGGAGCTCGGGTAACTCACATACTTGGAAACACCTGTTATTGGCTAGAGACAAAGCAGAAGGCAACATCATTTGGCTTATTAACTCTGGTGAATGCAACTTTTGGTGAGACAATTGGACAATGACAGGTCCTCTGGCTTATAGCAATGCTAATATTGTTACCACCACTGGTGATAAAATCAATGTTCGTGAGTTTATTAGCAATGGTGGCTGGGACATGAATAAGCTGCGCAATACTCTTACAAATCAAATGGTGGAAGTTATTAGCAACATCAACATTGGCCAACCAACTGATGCAGATGATGCTTTATGGAATATAACTGAAGATGGCCAATATTCGAATAAATCTCCCTGTCATACTATCCGGAATCAGAGACCTACAAATATGTTCTTTAGTAAGCTTTGGCATAATTCTATCCCCTTTAAATTCCCATTTCTTACTTGGAGATTATTTTTAGGTAAACTCCCTTTTGATGAAGTACTTGCTAGATTTGGCAACCAAATAACCTCGAGATGTAGTTGCTGCAAATGCCTAACAATGATTCTATTGAACATACCTTTGTGGAGAGAGAAGCAGCTAGGCGTATCTGGAAATACATTGGTGCTCCTTTAGGAATTACTCTCCACCAATTGCCGATCAACAGAGCTATTAAGGAACGATAGGATATTAATTAAAATAATGCTATACACAAACTTCTATTATAGATAGCTCCGATGGTCATTTGTTGGGAAATTTGGAAAAGCTGGACATCATATAAATATGGGGAGCAAGAAAATTCAACAAAAATAGGATGGAATTTCAAACCATCTGGCATATCCAAGCAGTCATTCAAATTAGCTATACTAGCTATAATGTAACAGGTACATGGCCAATCATTTATAATATGATTGAAAGACTTCAACATATAGTGAATATCAAGCAAGTCACTTGGAATAAGCCTAAGGGGGGGATGATCAAACTTAATACAGATGGAAGCTTTATTAGAGAAAATGAAAATGCTGGCATTAGAGGTGTTTGTCAGGGATAGTGATGGAGAATTCCTGATGACATTTTCTTTCCTTGTGCACTGTAGCAGTAATAATCAAGTTGAAGCAATGGCGGCCAATTATGGCACTAAATGGTGCACTCAACATAGGTTAAGCATGATTTGTATTGAAGTGGATTCCATAGTTATTGCCAATATGCTTCTCAACAGGAAAACCAACAACTTTAAATTAAAGAAGATCATCGTAGATACTATTCATGCTCTTAGAGACGCTATTGTATAGATTTCTCATTGCTTCAGAGAAGCAAATCCAGTGGCGAATTTCCTCGCTAAGTTAGCATCTTCTAGTGGAACTGGCACCTTCTATCACTCTCTCCAACAGATGCCAAGAGAGGCTAAGGGAACTATTTCAGTTAGATAGATGGCATCTTCCTTCGATGAGAAAAAGATATGATAAATATAATTTTTTTGTAAGCTGATTGTATAGCTCGGATTAAGAAAAGGAACCTAGGCTTTCTTTTCTTTCATCGGTTGTAGAGGTAAGGTCCATGTCCCCCTCTATTTGATACTCTTTTGTTTATATATAGACATGGTAGGGGTCTTGTCTAACCCCACACTAAAGGCTCCAGCCTGAAGGTGATGGCTTCAGATAAAAAAATAAAAAAAAGAATGAAGTACACGCCTCTCTGTTGTTTGCCTGCTATTTGCCCATTAGGTTAAATATTTTACTATAACTCAACGATGTCGATCACTTTCAACTCATTTTTTTTTTGAAAACTCTACTTTTCTTCACATGGAAAGGATCCAACTGTTAAATAGCCGTCATTTTGCCCCCATTCAGATATATGTAGTGACATGGGGTTAGCCAACTATATTTATATTACTATTACCGTGTCTCTTTATAGCAACTGTTTTTTTGCTTTTGGTTTGTTTGTATAATTACAACTCAGACAACTCCTAATGTGTCTAAGCACAACATATTATTTAGGGGTGGTTATCGATTCGGTTCGATTTTATAGAATTTCGGTTCGGTTAATTTAATTTTCGGTTTGTGATTTTAATAACCAAAACCGAACCATAATAACTTCGGTTCGATTACTCGTTTCAGTTTAATCTATTCGATTTTCTCAGTTTCAAGCCATAATAAAAATAGTACGAAACAGCTGATGCAAGGGCTTCTACCGCCTTCAACTAACCCATGTTGAACCTTAAGCAACTAACCCGTGTTGAAACAACTGTCTTCAATGAAAATGGTCTCGTGTTTGTTGAACCTTAAGCAAAAGCTACATACTTTTTAGTTTAGGAGAGTTTCCAAGTTATTCCCTGCTTTGTCGACTAAACCGCTAGAAGACTATTTTCTACTCTAAATATTGATTTTCCACTGGATAAAAAGGTACCAGTTTTAGCTAACACCTCTTTTGCATTAGTTCTCGCAGTTCATTAATTTCTCGCGGAATTCTCGTGAATCATTTGAAATTTTTGTGGTCAATTGTAGAGTGTAAACTTAAAATTGTAGTATCAGAATTCGGTTCTTCGATTTTTCGGTTTAACCTAAAATCATCATTAAAATCGATCACCTAACCGAACACCGAACACCAAACTTTTTAAAATAATAAATCACAAACTGACCGAATAAATCGAAATTTTTGATTCGATCGATTTTTTCTGTTCGAGTATTATTTGAAGAATATAACGATTATATACAGCTCAGCTACCAGTGAGATTCTTCAAGATTCTCTTTATTGCGGCTGATTTTCATCTGCCAAGTCAAAGTGGAAAAACTGGTGGAATGAGCTATTGAGCTCACATTGAAACCAAGACTTTAATTTTGACTAAAGTCAACCCTCTTCTTTCGAAGGATACCCTCTTTTCCCAATTATATAGTGCTTTTCGCTTTTCGAGATATTAAAATATATTTTTAATCATATTAATATGAGAAGCGCAATTTATACGTGACATACTTTTATTATTAGTTCATTACAAAAAAATAAAATATATTATTATATTTAAAAATTTTAGTTTTAAAATTTTAATTATATTTATCTTTAATGAAAAATTTTATAGCCACAGAAATTTTTTGGTCTCACAAACCTTTACCCTTTATGCTTTAAAAATCACAAGTTTTGATTTTTTTTTCTTTATAAATTTCACGGCGAGTCAAAGTGTGTCATATAAATTGAAATGAAAAAAAGGGAGTAGCACTTTTCATATAATTTTTGGATGTCAATCTATATCTATATCAATACTATATTAAAAGCACGAAGGCCCTTAGTGAAATGTCGTTCGCGTTTTTTATCCTTTTAAAATAGAGCTCATATTGTGCAAAATAGTCATTTAATTATTCTCCTAATACTTAGGAATAGTCACTTATTTAGTTTTCTAATATTTAGGAATAGTTATTTAATTTTTTCCCTAAAATTTAGGACTTTAAATCAATTCAGATTCTCTTATCAAATTTTTTTTATTTGAATTAGAATTATTTTTCTTAATTATATTTGAACTCCTATTGTGTATGCAATACGTGCAACATCAGCATTAACTATTAATACTAGCATAACTAAAATTTTATAGTGCTATTTATGCATGTGCACAAAGAATAATTTGAGGTAGCTTATCATTTTTTTTTATTTCTGTATGTAAATAGTTTGATCATTAACGAGGGATAGAGAAATTAAAGAGAGAAAACACTGGAAAAAAGATTAGGGAATTCCACAATAAATCTTCTAAGCCTAGCCTATGAGATAAGTTTGTAAAAATCTTCTATTTCACATGCACAATAGTTGATTTTTTTGGTAGAACACAATGGTTGATTCTAAAATACTAAATATAAAAAAAAAAAAAACTAACATGAAAATTGTTATAGTTATGTTACATAATTCAAATAAGGAAATAATTTATACAGCGTAACATTTTATATAAAATGTGAGTCCTTATAATTGTGTACGTAAACTAAAATTTCAACTAGAATGATTTTAAATCATTTAGATTGTCAAGTAAAATTTTAGAATGGTTCTTATTTGAGGTGTGTAGATAGTTAATCATGATATTTAGAACGTTAAAATCAATTAAATTTTAATTTATATAAATTGTGTTCTTATTAATTGAGTTGGGACAATTGTCTATTAACTATGCTTTTTCATCCTCTTGGATTCTCTTTGTGTAGTACTTTCGCACTACTTTTAAACCTATATAAGCGACATTTTCTCAATATAAAGACATTAACATACGTATATGCAATTCAAGAATTCTCTAATCTTTTGTCGGGCTCTTTCCTATATCGCACCTCAATTAGTTAATGAAAAAATAGTCATTCAGCTGGAAAAGGAGGAAGTGAAACGAGAGCTGAAAAATGGAGGAGAGCCCTAATTGCCCATGTAATCGGGGATTTTCCAGGGTATAATGTTACGCGACGTTATATTGATCAGAATTGAAACAACATTGCAAGTCCGGATTTGTTCATGCATGATGAAGGATATTATATCATCAAATTCTAAACCACAGATGACATGCATGAAATCCTGTATTCTGACCCTTATACTATCAATAATCGACCTATCATTTTGAAGCCTTGGACAACAGATTTCGATTTTGATAAGGAATTCCCAATGAAAATCCCTTTATTGGTGAAATTCCAAAATTACCAATAAATTGTTGAGGAATAACTCCTTGAGTAGGATTGCTAGTGCTATAAGTATTCCTATGTGCGCAGATGAATGCATAGCTAAGCAGAAGCGAGTTTCCTTTGTGTGAATGCTAATAGAGGTCAATGTGACAAAACCTCTGCCAGATGAAATAAAAGTTATGGATCCAAATGAGAGAACTTTTTAGTAAACCATTATTTTGCAACAAATGTCAAGTAATTGGTCATGTTTGTCCAACTGAACAGAAAATAAATGAAACATAACAAGTGGATCAGGCAAAAAAGCAAGGTGGATCAATGAAAACCATTCGGATATGGGTAGCCAAAGAATAAGAAACAAGACAACAAAGAAACTCCAATAAGGATGCTGAGCAGAATATAGAGCAAGAGGTGTCCCGACTCAAAGAAACAAATGACAAGCATACAAAGGGTGATGAACAATTACAGAAGGAAAATGTATTGATACAGGAGCAATAATTCATCACCATGCCATCTTCCAGTGGGGTAAGAAATGTGAATATTACCCCTAACAAAGGGAAAACAGTAAACAATGTGCCAGAACTAAAATTGCAGGACTTTCCTATCTTATGTTCGGTATCAACCAAGAATGGGTTTGAAGTGTTAAATAGAGGCTATGGTGGATCACACTCAACACCCCCTGACAAAGGAGGTGAATTAATCTTACTCTATGAATTGACTTTTCAAGAATATAAGGGATGCAAATAAAAGGTACAAACAGAAGGAACTGAGGAAGTATCTAAGGGCCAAACACATTACTCTAGCAGGCCTGATTGAAACTGAAGTGAAAGAACATAAAGCTCATATTGTTACTAACGCTGTGGCTCCAAACTGGGGATTTCAAAACAACTATCATAGTGCTAATAATAGAAGAATTTGGTTGCTTTGAGATAATAACATGTACATTGTTGATAAACTGAGAGAGGAGGCACAACTACTACATTGCAAGAATACTATGAAAGCAACTGGTATGCCATGTGTACTATCTGTCATTATGCGTATAGCACTTGTGAACAAAGGAGGAACTCATGGGATACACTGAAGGAACTGCACATGGTATAAATATGTCATGGTTGATCTGTAGTGATTTTAATGCAGTATTATACCCACATGACAATATTATATCTGTCCAATAAGTTAAGGACACTTGGTCCTGAACTTAGAGTTGGAAGTTCAAAAATTAAAGACACTTGGTCCTTAATTTAAGCGAAGTTTGAGCGAAGTTCTCTGCAATCCAAGTGGGTTTCAGCAAATTATAGCAGAAGGGTATTCTCGTCCGGACGAGTAAAATTTTATTAAAACAGTGACTAAAGACTAAAAATATTTTAAACAATAGCTTAAATTAAATACATATCTTATTACTAGCTAATTGTGCACGTACCCCATTAGTTGCTATATATAGTACACATCCTCTACTCGTACTAACTTGAGCGTCAAAACTGCTAATTAAATGTCATTGTGCAAATTAGCTAACAGATAGCATCACAATTAGTTTTTCTTATTGAAAGAAACTTGGTATGAGAGATAACAAATTAATTTCGAAATAAATTTGAGATGAGTTTAACTCATGTTTAATTAGGAATTGAGATAAAATCGTGATATGACTAATTTCGAGATCAGTTATCGCAAGATTGTAGTGTCTTTTATACCTATGAGAGGGTGAAATAATTAACGTCGAAATAATTAGAAATGCCATAACGCGCTTCCAACGAAATGACCCCTTAATACTCAATTTTTGTATTACCTGATGGAAAACAATTCACAATTCTAACTTCTTGAAAGAGAGAAGCCAGAAAAACTCTACGAATAGAGCTCAAGGAGCAGGATAGCTTCATTTCATTTACATAAAAATAAAAATAAAAAAGCCTATGCTATATGATTATGGGCACAACTAATTTCTACACTAAATTGTATACAAAAATAAAAAATAAAAAAAAATGCGCATTTGCTTAAAGTGAGAAGAAGAGCAATAATTAGGAAATTAAACTTTTGGAAAATGAATTCTCAAATACTTTTCTGTTACAATTTCTACGTGACAGCGTGAGGCTGGAGTCAAACCTTTGAGTGCCTCCTTAAACCCTACTCCGTTTTCACCCTTCAGCAGCACATCAAAGCTCATCGCCGACCCTGCTAAACCCCAGAATAAATGTCTTCTTCCGTCGCCTTGCGCCACGCGCGCCACCTCTCAACCGCCGCTGCTTTGTCAGCTTCCAGCGCCACCATCTCTATCTCCAAAGCAAAATCAAAGCTTAAAGCCGAGCACGACCCAGACAAAGCCCTAGAGATTTACTCCTCTGTTTCCGACAGTTACATTTCCCCTTTGTCCTCCCGCTATGCTCAGGAATACACAGTCAAGCGCCTCGCTAAATCCCATCGTTTTTCCGACATTGAAAGTTTCCTCGACTCTCACAAGAATAGCTCACAAATTACTCAAGAGCCTTTTCTTTCATCCATAATTCGTTCATATGGAGTCGCCGGAATGTTTGATCACGCGCTTAATATTTATCATGAGATGGATGATTTAGGAACCCCCAGATCAGCAATTTCTTTCAACGTGCTTTTATCAGCTTGCGTGCACTCGAAACAATATGATCGTGTCCCCCAGCTGTTTGATGAAATTCCTGTGAAGTATGGATTTTTACCTGATAAAGTCTCATATGGTATATTAATTAGGTCATATTGTGAAAATGGATCGCCAGAAATGGCAATGGAAAGGCTTAAGGAGATGGAAGAGAAAGACGTGGAGATTACTACTGTTACTTTCACTACTATACTGCACTCGTTTTATAAGAAGGGGAAGAGCGATGAGGCCAAAAGAGTTTGGAATGAGATGGTGATCAGAGGGCGTGGACCGGATGTTGGTGCATACAATGTAAAGATTATGAACATTCAGGGTGGTGATCCGGAGGGCGTGAAAGCGTTAATTGAGGAAATGAGTGATGCAGGGTTAAAACCCGACACCATTAGCTACAATTACTTGATGACTTGTTATTGTAAGAATGGCTTGATGGACGAGGCGCAGAAGGTTTATGAGGATTTGGAGTCAAAGGGGTGCAATCCAAACGCTGCAACATTTAGGACTTTGATCTTTTACTTGTGTAAGAAGGGACGGTTTGAGACAGGGTATAAAGTTTTCAAGGAGAGTGTGAGAATTCACAAGATTCCGGATTTCAGTACACTAAAGTATTTGGTGGAAGGGTTGGTGCAGAGATCAAAGTTGAAAGATGCAAAAGGGATGAGCAGGACAGTGAAGAAGAAGTTCCCTCCTAACTTGGTAAAAGCTTGGACCAAGCTAGAGGAGGAGCTTGGTCTGGCTAAACTAGAAGCCGGTGATAAGAAGGTCAATCGTACTTGTTAGGCTCAGTAGTTAGATGGTGATGGATGATTTTGTTTGCTGGAAGTGTTTCATACATTTCCATAATTTATGAGGGCTTTTCGATCATTAAATTTCTCTTGTTTATCATAAAGATGTGAGCTCACACTTGATAATTGGGTTTTACCATTTTTTATGACCTTTATAAAGTTGATAAAGAGCTCTACATGAAGATTGTAAGCTTACTTTTGGAGAATCTGCAAATGGTGAATTCTATGAGTTGAATGTCCCGTTAATCCTTTGCTTTGTTCCTCTCAGTCTCTCAGATATCTTTCTCAGACGTTGTAATCATAACAGTTACTGGTGGTTAATATGAACGTTTTGATCTCTCTTCTGTAATGCCATTAATCAAATGTGTTGCCTCAACTTTGGTTTAGTGTTAGGTTCTTCCTCTACTAGTTAATTTTAAAATATTGAGTTGCTCTATTCAATTTAGCTTTGAAGATTAGCTAAATTGGTTCTTGAAAAGAAAAAATGACACTTCTATTGGGATGGAGGAAATAATATTTGATCTGGATATAATTGGATGTAATTATACAATTTTGAATTGTTTGATTGGCAAGTAATTAGAATGGAATTAGATATAACGAAATGTAATCCCTTTTCTCATTATTTGACAGAAAAAGATGCCCGATGGCGAATTCCTTTCATATAACTGACAAATTCAAAAGGGGAAAAGAACTAGCTGGTAAGTCGCGTATCTACGCTTTCAATGCTTATAAATTTTTATTTTGGTTGTCACTACTTGATCACGCCTTTGATGATTTACAGGCTTATGCCGATTATGGTCATAATAAGGTCAAATTTCTTTTCGTTTTGCGCATCAAAGGTCAGTTTTTATTTTAATCATGGTGCAGCAGTTGTTGTTTAGTACTTAATTTATTGAACAAAAAGTAGGGATTAACGGTGGGTCGCATGTGCCTTTACATTGATTTAATCATATTTCTTCTCTGCAATTTGCAATTGAAAAGTGCTTAATTGGCTCTTCTCTAATCCCTACACATGGAGTTTGCCTTTTTTTCTTTTTTCTCCTTCCTCTTTTAGTTGGCCTGACTGATATAATAACATTTTTAAACCAAAGGTTAAGGTTGTGCATTGCCCCATTCGGAAACCTCGTCGCTCTGCTGTCACTGTCAACTCCACTTGTTCGTTTCTATTGTCTATGTATAGTATTAATTAAATATTTAGTCATATTTTAGTGGGTTCATATGAGAATCATCAACAATTTACCACCAGATTGGAAAATGCTACCTTTTCAAATCATGCTATCTGGGGCCGTGATAGTCACTTTACAGTTAAAGCATCTAATCACGTACCTAATACACTACTGTGATCAATTGTATTTCCTATGTACGTGGAATGATACAGGATGGAGTAAATTTATGGAGGATATTTGAGATA
Organism: Nicotiana paniculata; assembly: GCA_005239505.1. Lineage (NCBI taxonomy): Eukaryota > Viridiplantae > Streptophyta > Magnoliopsida > Solanales > Solanaceae > Nicotiana > Nicotiana paniculata. The sequence continues at coordinate 17,977 of ML306853.1, forward strand.
TCCATCTCTTTGTACTTAGTAACTTGAACTATAGCTGGGTTTTAAGTGATCTAAATTCTTCCGGAACGATAGCCGAATAACAGAGCTAAGTATTAGAATGTGTATTAAGTTTTCCAAGTTGTAAAAGGTGTAGAATATTTCACATGGTTGAGTGAATGAACTGCTGTCTCCTTATATGGTTTTGGGTAATCTTCACTTCATGAGTTAGCTTTTGCGGTAGAGTTAGGCACAAACTTCATTTTCTTTATATGGTATCAGATCTAGACCCATTCCTATTCTTTGTTTACCCAATGATTGGGATCTCATTGTTATGTTGTCCATGCTTCAAATGCCCTGTCTTGTGTGTAATTGAACATCTTCGTTAACTTATACTGTATTCTGTGATGCTTTCTATGATCATACTCTTTTATATGTAAAAATTGGATTTTTCATTAGATACAAAAGCACCTCTTGATTATTGTACAAAGATGAGATTTTCTTAAAAATAAACGTCACAATAAAGTCGGCGCACATTATGGTCCTTTCTTTGTAGTAATATATTAGCAAGTACTTTCTGGTGTAGACCTGGATAGCTGAACTTCATATATAGTTTCCATCTCTACCCACTGTTCATCTGCATGCACAATGGGCTTTAACATGCAGAGAGGTGTTTAGCCCCTCATATCTTTTAATTTCAAGTAATGTTATATGGAAGGAGGAGGGATCAATAGCACGAATAATTGCTTAAGGTACAATAACTTCAATTTATTTAGCATCTCTAAAATGAAATCTAGACGTTCGGATATACATGTACGATACTATTGAAAATACAACTTCCAGGCTTATATTTCAACCTGTGGCGAACAGTTGAATTTATACTACTACTACTACTACTAATTACACATAAGAGTGCAAATCTTATGTACATATCAACATCTCTAGACATTTGGGCCAATATTTTTATTCTGAGAAGCATGACCAATACCCGGACTGTGTCCTGCTTTGAGATCGTTTATGCTTCCTTCAACAGTGTGCTTTGGTTGATAATTTGCTTTTGGTTCTGAAGAAGAATGTCCAATACCTGGACTATTTCCTGTTCCTGTTGGTGTGTAGTTGATTTTTCCCGAAACTGGTGAAGTATCACCAGTAAAACGTTGCCTCCCAAGAGTTTCTTTTTCCATTGTGTTATCAGCAGAGTGAAACTCGTGTTTCTTCGATGCTTTCAGTTGTCTTCCCTCAGTCATTAGAACTAGGTGGAAAGCAATTACTGCAAGAAGGAAACTAAATACACTGATATGTTTGATACATGCCATAACTAGAGAGGCAATTTCTGTAGAGGTACTTAAAGGTGGAATGGCTCTTTGAATGCTTAATTTTTTTGCTTGTGAAAGAAGCAAAGAGAACTAGACACCACAGGAGAGAAAAGTGATGGGGTTTCAAGTGTTCTATTGAGATGATATCTAGCTTGGTCTTTGGGTGAAGAATGTTTTCCGTTATTGTGGTACCTGTGTATATATAGGAACGAGAACTTTCCTGCGCATGTAAGGTCATCAATATTTTATTACTCCATACTTTTTCTGAAATTTAAAATTGTCCTCTTGTAGGAACAATTTGGATGGTTCATGGCCCTTCAATAAGTTTGGAATGCTTTTAACTTGTTTTGTAAATGGGTCGTCACTGATCTTTAGCACTGTATTTCGTTGTTACTTCTTTCCTAGTTCTTTTGTGGTCCATCAGTGCTTCTTTGATTTCTTTGTCCTCTTTACAACTTGAGTTGCTGCTATACATATATTTTTCAAAAATATGATTTAAGTTATATGATAGCAAGTTTTTTTTTCAACATAGTAAAATATAATTATACTATCAGGCGGTAGTAGATTTATTCTATTTTCAGGTTATTATAGTTGCTATGAAGAGTTATTTCTTGTAGGAAGAAGGATAAGGAGCTTAGTTTACTGGATCTAAATTAACCCAATATTCTTAACACGGGGCTTAAATATATGTGAAAAGTTATTAATAAAGTTTTAACAAATATTAAGTTGTGAACCTATAATTATATTTCAAAACTGCAGTAATTTCAATGGTAAGAACTTATAAAATGAATTCATTAAGTTTATATTCAGTATCCATCTCTGGTCATAACTCATAAGTCAACATTAAATTATGGTGTAAAAAATCTATATAATGTTAGTGCACCCGATTTACACTAAAAATATAATGCTTTGACCTGCTTGAGTCATGTGGTCGTTTGGCTGGCAAGTAGTTATTGCATTGTAAAGTTTTTAGACTTGTAGAGTAAGGCTGATAGTTGGATGTACAGTAGCCTCTCTTTTTATTCATGCAGCTTTATTGTTTTTAAATAGCAAAGATAGCTAAAGATCTTCAGATTTTAGGCTTATAATAACAAAATTATGTTCAGCCAGCTGTCCCACCACCGAAATTTTAACTTGAAAGATTGGATTCTTTAGTACTTCCCACTTGTCTGTGCTTAATTTTTTAATCTGGGTGGTTTATATGCAAGTTCTGATGCTTTTCAGTACACAAATTTAAGTGAAACCCATCTTATTCTAGTTCATTTTAATTTGTTTATGGTCCACTTATGCTTTTGAGAGAGTACTTCATGATTAGTTAGCTGTTGAAAGGTTAAGATTCCAAATCTATGATAACCATGATCATTCCTATTTCAGCTGTATCAAAAACCTGTGAAGGGCGGCTAAGGTCGTTTTCTTATAATCTGCTAAAAGTTGCTTTCCAGAAAATTAAAAAGCCTTTTCTGCTCCTTCTCTCTCTATGTTTTGAGCTCATTCTTATTTTAGTCCTTTTGTATAAAATTTGGCTGGAGAAGAGAACTTATGAAATGTAGAGTATTTCTTCTATTGCCTGCTGCATACTTATTTATGCTCAATCATAACTATATATGCATTTGAAAAAGATATTCTTCACATTGCTGTTAAATACAAATATATTTTCCTTTTGGATCTTGGGACTTCCCTTGTAATGTTCAGTAATTGCTAGTTGCTTCTCATTTGTTGGCTACCCCTATTCATTTTCTCTTTGCATTAATATGAAATTGGAGCTCTATGTTTTCCTGGGATCATATAATATTCTGTTGAAAAGTAAAAGCACCAAGATGCGCCGCACGCACGGGTGCCTTGGAAATATGATTTCTGCTTAAAAGAGCACCAACCACTAAACAAAAAAGTTGATTGCTAATGGATGGCTTAAATAAGCTACGGATAGTTGACTGAAACTAAGTGATCATTAGTCTGGATTTTGATTTGTTGTGGTCCTTTTCATTTATATCTTCTACGCTTTGACTCTTCCTTTTTCTTGTCCATAGTAGTAATATATTCAACTGTCATGACCACTTATCTTTTTTAGGAATTTTCAAATTGATGTGACACCTCTGATACTTTTACTTACTAGTACTATAGTATTAGTTTTATTTGTTTTAATAGAATTGTTTTAGCTTTCTGTTGTTGTCGCTGGTTAATTTGCTTTCCCTAATGAGGTTCAGTTATATCGTGGATTTATGTTCTTAACCTTCTAATGGACATCTTCTCCAATTTGAAGATTGTAATTCAACAGGTCACATTCTGTTCTTTTATGCTTCTTTCATTTGTCATATGGACTGGAGATTTGATGTAGAGTTTGGAGGAAATTAAGGGATAATGGATATGGCTGTGAATTGTGATTATGCTCTTCCATGATATCCTTAGCTCTATTTAGCTCATCTTAGTCCAATATTATATGAAATAAAATAAAAATAAAGTTATTACTCTTGCTTCTGCTAGATAATTCAATTTTGCAGCAAATTTGCCTGGTTCTTCCTTAACTCCAAGGACTGTCAGGGTTCCATGAATCATGATGGTTTTTGCATGCTCAATTTGATGCCAAGCTCCTCTTTTTCTTTACCCCATATTTCTCTTTTCACTAAGTACCACTTCTTTCTTGTTCTTTCTCGTTTTGGCTTATCATCTCATACTTTTTTTAGGGGCGGTGTGAAGAACTTTTGTCTAGTGAATACTAAATTAATTTAGTAACTACAGAAGCCACCAACTTGTGAGGGCCCTAGCACTCTTCTTTGTCTCAAATAGGTTATTACTACTTGTTTCAAGCAAAGTCAAAATAAACCAAATGATACCTTAGAAGTGGGATATGCAATTCATTGACTGTCCATTTCCTCATTCTCTCTATAAACTGAAATTGGAAAAAGGAGATTCTTTATCTTAAGTTGGCTCCTCGAGTCCTGGAAGCCTCTCTTTGGTGCTGGCCCAAGACATAAATGATAGACTATATTACTACTAGAAAACAAAGAGCATTTTGTTTCTAGGCTGTGATTCATGAGTGCTTTTGGTAGCTCAAATGGTTATTATAGTATAAATCACCTAAAAAGGACGGTTTAAAGGATCTTTTGCATGTCTTTTGAACCAAAAAAAGGTTTATAGATTTTTTAATGTACTAGTTGCTTTCATTATAATTCATCTTTCCTCCTTTTGCCTATTCTCATGTTAGATGGTTAGTTACCCTTGTTGAATATTCAGAGATGCGTCAACTACCAAGGCACATGTTAGAATAGTGTTCAGATTTTGACAACTACGCAGACATTTACCAAGAGATTCCTTTTTTTTTTTTTTATAAAACCGTGGTGTCCGGGCCAGTTTGCGTGCACCTCGACTAATTCCACGCGATACCTGCCACCTCCCACTAGCAACAGGTACTAGGTAACTCTATCCACCAAGGCTTGGGTAGATGAGAAGAAATCACCTAGTACTTTTTGCCTCCGCTATGATTACCAAGAGATTCTTTTCCCACATCTTCGGGTAATTGCTTTAGTCTTCTAGCCTTGGAGACATGGTATTTGCACTGACAATGTAGAATGATAACATGTTGATCATGGTATTCACACTGACAAAGATCATCAATGAAACAAATTGAACGCGATGCGACCGCGGTTTAATTAAGGGATAAAATTACAGTTAGAAGAAGGGAAAAAAAGAGGAACAGAAGGAAACTTTTGGAAGGGAATTCAGACTCCAATTTAGAAGTCAAGGAAGAAAAAGAATGACATGGAGGCAGTGTCATGAATCAGCGTAAGAGTGTAACTGGGAGGGTGCTGGCTAAAAAAAAAAAAAGTCTCGACTATCAGCAGTTCATAATATACTGTTAATGTGCTAACATTATGCGAAGAAGTAGTAAGAGCCTGTTTGGACATGAGAAGTTTTTCACCTTTTTTTCGAAATCAGTGTTTGCCTATAAAATTTGCAATTTTCTCGTGAAGATGAATTTTTGATTTTTTCGAAAATATGAAAAACTCCAAAAAGCTATTTTTTAAAATTTTCACTAATATCATTCACAAAACTTCAAAAATTAATCCAAAATTAATTTCATGTCTAAACACAATTCTAATTATCAAATACCATTTTCACTTGAATTTTTTTTTCAATTTTTTTGGAATTTTACCATTCTTCATATCCAAACGCCCACTAAAAGATGTCTGCAATAACCTAAGCCTACAGTTGGTTCTTTTCCTAATTTCGCATTTTGTCATAGAATTAAGTTGAGGAGAGGAACTAATTTCTTACAATGAAATGAGATTTTATAGTCTAAAGACAATACATTGGCATAATGTTAGTAATATTTTGGTAGACTTCTTCATCTCTGTATAAGCATTAGACGTTTTCGATCACCAATTAAAAATAGATCTATGCACTTCATGCAATTTCACTGTTTTCTTTGGTCATAGTAGGTTACAGAATTTGTCACTGCAAAGGCATCATATTGTAACTAAGACCACTAACATGAATTTTTGAAGATTATGAACTAAGACCAATATTTTCATTTTGAATATTGTTAGTGTATAAGTTGATTTGGACCAACTTAATTAAGAAGAATGGTGGACAACTTAACTTAATGAGGTAAAGAATTTCATTAGGAGTTGATATAATGTGATGTAACTAATCATACTTTCATGCAACCGTATTAAAATGCTGTTAATGTAAATAAAGTCTTAATTCCCAAAACAGAAAGCCTGTTTTTCCTTCAAGAACTTGGTCAATTTTAACGTCAAGTGACTGTTTATTAATGCAAGTTTGGAACTGTGATATGAGCACAGTTGAGAAAGTTAAATATGTGTTTGTGTACCTCATGCAGAAAATTAGAAACATAGTCCTCTGAACATTTTTCTGTTATGAGACTTAAATAGGTAATCTGCTGATATAATTCGAAAGCCAAGATTTAATATCATGATATATAATATGAATTACATTTATAAATAGACATGAAAACCTATGTCTAGCATAAGATTGATGCATGCAGCTACATCTCTTAGTTCCCTTTAACAGAATGACCAATACCAGGGCTATGACCAGGTCCCGAAGGAGTGAAGCCGTCGGCATGACCAGGGGGAGGAGGCTGAGACACTATCTGAACCGGACTTGGCGGTGTTGGTGCAAGTGTGGCTACATTGTCAATTAGTGCCTTGTCTGTTGCATAAACTTGCATGTTTCCATTGTACTGTTTCATCTTTTCTGTTTCTCTTTTGGTTAATGCTACTGTGTGAACACAGGGTCCAGAGGGATCATTTGCATTCTCCAACTTCAAGTATCTTCCCTCAATAGATCGAATAATGCGAGAGAATAAGATCACGGTGAGGAAAAGGTTAGCAATGATCAATTTGATTTGAGCCATGAAGAGGGTGATAATAGATCAGAATGCAATCGATGCTATTTGTATGCTTAAACTCATTCTCTGTAGCTATTTATAGATGGAAAGCAAGCAACATTGTGGGCTATTGGGTCCTTACTAGTTGGAGATTCTCACATGCATTACACAAGAGGACAGAGATGTGTTAGAGTAACTTTTTTCATTTTGCTTGCAATATATGTATGGAATGTGTGGTAGAAGTCATAATGAAAGCGACGCCAGATCCAGGATCTGGACTTAATGGATTTACCCTTAGTTCCTATCACTGAATCCGTGACAGTTTTGAAATTATGAGTTCATAATTTAGTATTTGTCGAAATAATTATCATATATATAAATTGTGTACATAAACACACACTTCGCATAAAATATGACGAGTTCAACTGAACCCATTAAACCTATATTGCTGCCTTTGAGGGTATCTCCAACCTTGCATCGTTTTTTTACACCAAAATGGTGCAAATTAACTTCAACTCATTACACTATTTTTTACACTAAAAAAGAATATTCCTTTTATATTCTTATCTCTCTTCTATATTATATTATTTTCTTTATAAAACAAATCCTTTCTTTTTTCTTTTTTATATATGTATCCCATATAATTCATATTTCTTTCTTATATAATCATTTATATACAATTATTTTATACCTTTAATTTTTAAATAATATAAATTATAAGCAAATATTATACATTATACATATTTATGTATAATTCAAATAAAAATGAAATCATTTATAAGATATAATTAAATAAATATCATATTATGGTAAAATTTAGTATAATTTTTACATAAATATTTAACTTACAAGATTAGTATGTTGCTCCCATAAATGCCCTATTAATGCATTACGGATCTTTGTACTTAATATTTTTGTGTCGAGCTAAAAATTATTCAAATCGGTAGTTTTCATCTACTACCATTTCTACCGTTGGAGTTGGAGCTTCCCAAGCATCTTAAATTGGTGCATTAAGATCACGTTCATAATCAATAAAATTGTATTATTTAATTTACAATATATATAATATTTCAGATTTGCACTATTTTTTTTTTGATGGTTATATATTTTTATACAATTATAACTTATAATAAAATTAACTTACAATTTTATATAAAAATAAAATATACAAAAATTATACACCAAAATTAATATATAAAATAAATATAAAAATATTACATAAAAACTATAAGTAATTACAAAATTTATAATATGTTAAATTAGAAGTGTTATATAATAATAAATAATACTAAAACAATGATGAATTGTAATGGTATTGATGAATAGTGTTACGTCAAATTTTATGTAACACTATTTATATACCAAAATGATGTAAGAATGATGTTGGGTTGGAGCATTAAAACACTAAATCTTATACTAAAATGGTGTTTGGTGTTAAAATTGCGTTGGGTTGGAGATGGTCTGAATGACAGTGTTTTTCTCTGTTTTTTAAGCCAATGAGCCAACCGTGGAAGATTTTATATCCCTTCTTTGCTGCCTCTTTGCTAAGTAACTTTTATACAGAAGATTCAATTTCACAACATTTGGAGAAAGTTGAAAGACTTCATGTTATATATTAAAGGACATACGTTAGTGGGCTAATTAGACTTCTGAGAGCCCACCCGTCACGGTATATCAAAATGTTGTCCTAATATAGTATAGATTATTACCGGAAAAATGACACTGAATAATTGCTGTAAAAATAATAGTCGAAAAATATATAAAATTTATATATTTTTTGTATATATACTTTCTATATCTTATATATAAATTTTATACACTCTTTTGACTACCAGATATAAATAATTTTTAGCGCGAACTAAAAGTGATAATACCCATATATGCTCCACTGATTTCCCTCTTTTGTTAATACTTTATATTTTCAGTGAAGCATGCTCACTTTCCAACTGGAGAATCTGATAATATTCTCTCTACTTTGCGGCCTACCTACTGTATATTAAAATATAGCTCTATTTGCTAGTTGCCAAAATCGATTAAGGGGAAAGAGTTCATTTAAGCTTGAAGATTTTGGTGGTAGTAAATTGAGAAACTTACACAAATATCCTAAATAAGTTTCAACTTATTAACCTTTAGCCATTAATCATAGACTTATTAAAACTAATCAAGTACATATAAAAATTGAAAAACTAAATAAATAAGGTTCTTTCTCTCAAAGAATCACATGCAAAAATCACCTTCCATATTTTTAAGCGGATTAGCAACATTAGATGCAAGACGGAAATGAAATTTCATGGATGAGCTAGCAAATAAGGTGATGAAATACAAAAAATAAAAATAAAAATACAATATTCCAAAAATCTAAGTAAAAAAAGAACTTTTTCAATGGGTATAGTTGAAATTTATTGAAAACATATAGATAAGTCAATATACAAAAATTGAGGAAGATTGGAGGTGATTTGGACTGGTTTTGTATCAAAATTTGTAATTAAATCGAGTCCAAAACATTCTTCTGCGACACATGTATCATGTATCTCACATACAAGTATACATGGATATACATGTGATACATAATTGATACAAATATGATACATATATAATACACAAATGATACATAGTGTGATGCACATATCATTTTTTTCATATTCAATTTTTTCCTTTGAATTTTCAATTCAAACCACCTCAAAACTTCATCAAACTATCCCAAACCTGAGATTCAAGCTCCTTAAGATGTACCCAATCTATTCTGATAATACCCACTCAAAAAAAAATAAAACTCTGATATTTTTTATCTATAGATAGCGAATTGATTAATATTAGTAATATTTGGTATCAGTCAAGATGAATATAGTTGCATACATTAGGGGATCAATTCCCCTTACTCCGACTAGAAATCTTTAGTAAAAATTGCGCGGGGCACCCTATTTGGTCGCCCCCATTTAACCTATACCCGCTTTTTAAAATTTTTTTAACTTGTACCCACTTTTTAAATAACTTCAGCTCCCCTTTTCCTCGCTGAGCTTAAGTTCACCAGTTAAGCTGAAGTTTTCCAATTATAAAGACAAAACTTCAGCATACGGGGCTGAAGTTCCCCAATTACAAAGACAAATTTTCAGCTCTAGAGCTGAAGTTTCCCAGTTACGAACTTCAGCTCTTCCCAAGTTATAAAGACAACAACTTCAGCATACGGGGCTGAAGTTCTCCAGTTACAAAGACAAAACTTCAGCTCTGGAGAACTTCAGCTCTAAGGCTGAAATTGTCTTTGTAAACTGGGGAACTTCAGCCCCTTGTGCTGAAGTTGTTGTCTTTATAACTTGGGAACTTCAGCCCCGTATGCTGAAGTTTCCCATTGCCAAAAGACAGAACTTCAGCTCTACCTCAGCGTAACTGAGGGAACTTCAGCCCCGTATGCTGAAGTTTTTGTCTTTTTAAATGGGGAACTTCAGCATCATATGCTGAAGTTGTTGTCTTTATAACTTGGGAACTTCAGCCCCGTATGCTGAAGTTCCCCATTTACAAAAGACAAAACTTCCCCCATTTACAAAGACAAAAACTTCAGCTCTAGAGCTGAAGTTCCCCAGTGTAACTGGGGGAACTTCAGCCCCGTATGCTGAAGTTTTTGTCTTTATAACTGGGGTACTTCAGCATGAAGTTCCCCATTTACAAAGACAAAAACTTCAACATACGGGGATGAAGTTCCCCATTTACTAGAGCTGAAGTTCGCAAGCTACTTCAGGCCCGTCTACTAGAATGCTGAAGTTTTGCGTGATTGCCTTTGCTACTTCAGCCCCGCATGCTGAAGTTATGTGCAAAAGCGGGTACAGATGCAATTTTTTTTACAAAACGGGTATAAGTTAAAACGTGGAACAAAAAGTGGGTACGGATGCAAAAGCCCCAAATCTTTATTGGACCAAGAAACATAAACCCGGTTGGGCTACGTACAACCTTGGCCCAGAATCAAACTGAAAAACTGTACGCCAACCTCCTCCCCCGCCAATGGTAAAAATAGCACGGGCTAGTCAGTTTTCGGACTGGTCATTTAAAAATAGCCAACGTTTGCCAAGTCATTGAAAATTAGCCACTATTTTACTGCAATAGAAACCGGTCCAGCATAATATACTGGAGTTCGGTGCACCTGTGTATGAACTTCCAACATATTATGCTGGAACTCTAACACGCGGAAAGTTCCAGCATAATATACTGGAGTTCGGTGCACCTGTGTATGAACTTCCAACATATTATGCTGGAACTCTAACACGCGGAAAGTTCCAGCATAATATACTGGAGATTCGAGCATATGTGTATGAACTTCCAGCATATTATACTAGATCGGTATACTTTGATGAAACTCCAGTATATTATGCTAGAGTTCTAGTATACTTATGCTCGAACTCCATTATATTATGCTGGAGTTCGAGTATACTTATGCTGGAACTCCAGTAAGATCTACTGGAGTTTCGGATTTTGAATAATGTTTTCGTTCAGATTCATCTTTACATGAAAAGTGGCTAAATTTCGATTACTTTTGAAATTGTGGCTATTTTGAATGACCACTTGTAAATCTGGCTATTTTTGAATTTCTCCCCCGCTAGTGAGGTATTATCACTTTTAGCCTGCATCAAAAAATATTTATATATGGTAGCCGAAAAAGTGTATAAAATTTGTATAACATAACTTACAGAATGTATATATATAAAAAAAATTATACAAATTTTATATATTCTTTCGGCTATTATTTTTACAACAACTATGCAGTGATCGCATTGATTTTCTCGTCGTTCGTTCTTTTCCATTCGCATAGTTGATGGTCCTATTGACGAAAGGGAGTTCAACTGTGTCCATTTATAAGTAGTTTATTACAAAAATTGACCAATTCATTAAATGTTACTAATATTATTCAAATGTTACCAATATTAGCCAACTAGCTATTTGTAGTAAAAAAAAGGGTCAAATTTTTACTTTCTTTTGAGTAGGTGTTATTAGAATAGATTGGGTATCTTAAGGAGTTTGAATCTCAGTTCTGGGATGATTTGGCGGAGTTTTGAGGTGGTTTGAATTGAAATTCGAAGTAGAAGATGAAACATGAAAAAAAAAATGATGTGTATCACACCGTGTATTATTTGTGTATCATATATGTATCATATTGTATCAAATGTGTAACACACACACACACGCACACACACACACACACACACACACACACACATATATATATATATATATATATATATATATATATATTGTGTGTGGGATGCATGCGTGATAAATGTTTGATTCACGTGTCGCAGAAAATTTTTTTGACTCGATTTTAACTACGAATTTTGATACCAAATCACTCCAAATCACCTTCTATCTTCCTCAAAATTTGTATATTGACTCATCTATATGTTTCAACGAACTTCAACCATACCCATTGAAAAAGTCCTTTTTTTGCTAGATTTTTTTGAATCTTGTATATATATATTTTTTGTATTTCATCACCTTGTTTGCTACCTTATTCATGAAATTGTCTTTCCGTCTTGCATTAATGTTGCTGATCACGCTTAAAAATATGGAAGAAGATCTTTACATGTGATTCTTGAGAGAAAGAACATTAGTTATTTGGGTTTCAATTTTTATATGTGTTTGACTAAATTTAATAAATTTATAATTAATGGTTAGAAATTGGTAAGTTACAACTTATTTGGGTCATTTAGTAAGATTCCCGGTGAAAATGGTAATTGACTCGGATTGAATCTCTTCCTATTTTTTTAACATTGCCCAACCTTTGTGAGGTAGGAAAACGACCACCTTTTTAGAATTAGTATCAAAATTTTGTATCCCTCCTTAGCCACATCATTGATTATGTGTTTTATAAAATAATAGTAGTATATATTTTTTATTTTACAAAGTATAAAAATAGTTTAGTGCGTATGCTTCTTTTGCTTTCTTTTTGTAAAAAGAAAGTATATATTTGATTTGCAAATCCTTAGTTAGCTTTTCCATGATTGCACGTATAAATTATACTAGTACATATTATTCTGACTAGCTGTAAACTAGCCCACTTTGCTTCCATATGTTCTTTGGTTGAGGGTCTATCGGAAACAATCTCGTTCTAAGGTAGGGATAAGGTTGCGTACATCTTATCTTTCCCAAACCCCACTTGTGAGATTATACTGGGCGATTGTTGTTGTTGTTTGCTTCCATCTGTTAAAATCGTTAATAGCAACATCCGGGAGTTTCACAATCCGGCCTTTGTTAAAATGGTTAACAGCAAAATCTACGAGTTTCGCAATTCGAAAAGTTTGAAAACTGTCTTTCAGGTCAATTAGTCTTCCAAAAGTTTTAAATGAATTTGAAGGAAAATGACATTTCTTTTTAGAAACTACTACAAAAATAAATAAGTTTAAAAACTTTCTTGACATCTGAAAACATCGCTAAGTGTAGTTCCGCCCAGCTGTGCAGTAACCAGGAGGCACTAGGGGAGTAGGGGTGTTCATCGACCGGTATTTAGACGTTTCGGTTCGGTATTCGGTTTCTTAAAATGCTATACCAATATTGTACCTAATTAAATTCGGTATGATTCAGTTTTTCTCCTTTCTGTTTCGGTTTATTCGGTTTGAATACTAACAAATGCATAGAGTCATAAACCATAATATTCTTAATTAAAGTACTCAAAAGTACAAAACTAAAAACGTTTGTTGACAAAAAATTTGTCCAAAACCATCAAATATCCACCTAGAGAAAGAAAATTACATATAAAGGAATAAATTTGATCATTAGAAATGTCTTTGCTTAGAGTTAATTGATGAACTTATAGAATAAAGGCAAGTAAAATTTTAGATTTTTTATATTTATGTTATAATTAATAATATGCCAAAGTGTATCATCAGATTTGACTACGAAGGAAGGAACTCGAAGTGAAAGTGCACCGTCTTGTACAAGGCAACGAAAGTCGGCCCTCTATCATCTTCTATCTGGTAGACTTGGTAAAAGGGCCCCGACTTATTTCCAGAATAATTTGTGTAATAAAATATATATTTTGGTATGGTATCGGTATTTCATTTTAAAATACTTACTAAATACCATACCTAATACCATATTTTTTTAAAACATGAACCAAATACCATAATCGAATACCAACTACCAAAATTTTTGGTTTCGATATGATAATTCGGTATTTACCAAATTATGCACAGCCTTACAAGACACATGAAAGAAATGAAGATTTATCAAACACAAAAGTGTTCCAAAAGTTGCTTTAGCGTTGAAGTAGGACCAACCAGAATCATTACAAGTTTAACAGGTAGAATTTAACCTCCCTACAATGCATCTACTTCCACATTTCAAGTTGTTTCTTTGTAAAATTACAGATAAAGGCAACAATAAAGGAACAAAAGGGGAAAACAAGGAGAGAAAAATATTTCCTGCAGATCTTCAACTAGTTGCCTTTGGCACTGCCCAACTCTACTTACTTCACTATACACTTCAGTGTGGAATAAAACCTACAGATACATGAGAGAGTAAAACTTGGTACTATGCTGAGTTTCGACTGATTTACAGAGTCGAATGCAACAGGAAGCTTTTCCAAGTTGAGGGTATACCAGTCAGCTTTTGCAAGAAAAACAGTTGATATCTACACCTCCTTCGTCGATCAATGATAGTGAGAAGTTTTTTCTTTTTTATTAGGTGATGGAGAAATCCCCTAGGACTAGCAAGATGGACAGTTAGTTATGATGAGCTTGCCGCTCTACTCTTCTCCATGTAAATACAAGCTTAATAGTTCGCAGCACAATCCAACTCGTGACGTGTGCCTAATCCACACATCAGGTGCTACGCTCTTCCCACTGACCCAAAGCCCTAGGGACTGAAAGTGAGAAATTAATAGTCAGCTTGGAGGAATCTCTCGTAGGCTGTTCCACTCAAGGTCTTGTTCACATCATCCCAATTCTTGATATGTTCCCTCAATGGCCCGTTATGTATCTTAACTTGACGGCTACTTAAATCCATCTCAGGCAATCTTAGAAACTCGAGAACATCTACCAATTTCTGTAATCAAAGCAGGAAATACGAGCAACGTAGATGAAACAAGAATGCAAAATATTACTGTGTTGGACGATGGAAAATTTTATTGGTTTCTCCTGCATAGCAAGCTATGGAAGTTGGTGATACAAAAATCAAATAAAAGTGCCTTTACTTCTTTTTTGGGAAGAGAAAGTTAAAGAGGTTCGACTAAATTTGCAATTTGAGTATGTATTTAGCGAAACTCCCAGGAAGTATTGCAGGACAAAAGTAATTACAAGTTAAAGAATTTTAAAGAAGGTTCTTACAGCTTGATTTCTGACAATATCTTCATAATACAGAATCATATGCCGAGTGCTGTTGAAGTATTCCAGCGCCTCACCGGATGCTACCTCCATTTTCTTCAAATCCATGATCAGCAATGTTGTGTTGATTTCTGGTTTATACTTTGCAAGAGTACCAGCCTAGGTAAATCAGCAAAGTGATTAGATTGTATATTATGTCCATGTGCCTGCACTGATAAAGAGGGATGGGTTCGAGAAGATACCTCTTCAGGTGAGTGCACATGAGACTTATGTGTTCCATTCAAGAGTTTGGCATACCGATCATACGAGTTTGAAAGCACTGAAACCATACGTCGCAGTAGATTCCTTCTAAAGAGAAATATCACAGAAACACCTTTTTCATTGAAATACTCAACAATTTCCTTATGGTGTTGTATCAGCCCCTGCAATGGCCATATATAAGAATCAGAAAATTCTAGCAAGCCAATGAAGCCTTATCCACACATCTTGCTTTTTATGTGCTGAAGATGTGACATAAAAAAGCATTTGTTTGTTTTATCACAAATAATATCATTATCCATACACGGTAAACTAAAGTGTATCTTTACATGAAGTAAGAAACAGTACAAGGAATAAAAACAAAAATAAAAACTAAAAATCACACAAATTGATTCAGCAGGCAAGACAATCTGCTCTTTTAACAAAGATCTCCTATTAGCTATTAGCTACCAAAAGCCTAATTTCCAATTCAGATTCCTATAACCTACCTTGTGAATGTACCACGAAATTCAGGTTCAAATTGTGTTTAAAGCTTCAACAGATATTATTAACATTGGAAGAACAAGATGACATCTTCAACAAATTTG
Organism: Nicotiana paniculata; assembly: GCA_005239505.1. Taxonomy (NCBI): domain Eukaryota; kingdom Viridiplantae; phylum Streptophyta; class Magnoliopsida; order Solanales; family Solanaceae; genus Nicotiana; species Nicotiana paniculata. Next base: position 33,767 of record ML306853.1, read on the forward strand.
AGAATACCCACAGCTTGCCTCATATTGTTATATTCTTTCAAAGAAAAATATGGCAACCTAAAGGAACATCCAAGTGTACTTCTTTTCGAAATGTAAAGGAATTGCTCACGGAGAAAAGTGAAGTATTACTGCCATGCATACTCTTTCTTTTGTGTCACACATAGTTGAGTACTCAAAATCTCACCAGCTGAACTACTAAACCCCAAACTGAACATGGTTTGTTCAATCTGAGACGCACTGTTTAAACCTGACTTTGATGCACGATCAAATTGAACAAAAAAGGCACCTGTTACAAGTTCCGCAGAGAAGAACCTAATCCTAAATGGATCTCCACCATAAATTATATTTCTATGATATTCGTCAAATATCTTATTTCGAGCAGTACAAACTGTGATTGGGCGATGGAAAACCTTTTGATACAATTAGAACTAACAGAATCCTATGGCACCCTTTTTTAAGAACCATGGAGATAAGAATCCATTTAAACAAAGATCAATACGAAGATGCAGATCTCAAGAGGTCACATCAAATGAACATCTACAACTGTCTTCTCTCCATATACAAAATGCTAAATTGATGAATCATATCCTGCGAATATATTTTAACTTTAGTCATATCCTTCGATATAAGATGACTTTAACTGTCTCTTCATTAACTAGAGAAGCTTAAATAGTGATATTTTCTTCAATTAAAAAGTGAAAACAAAAAACAACTAACAGTAGGAAGAAGAGATTTATAAGATTCTTCAAATCATCAAGAGAGAGAGAGATACATTTAGATCAAATTCTTTATAATCATTACATGAAATAGAGCCTCTTGCAGAATTCTTGTGCTTTATGCAAACACATAATGCTTCTTATTTATAAGGAAAATAATAATTTAAATAAAAAAAACACCAATACCTCTGTGATTGATAAGAACAGTTCTACGTGAAAAAACCATCTCTAATTTGCAACTTGAAAAGATAGATGCGCTTATAGCCCTTTTCATATCTCAAATCAATAATTAACAAAAAGGTACACACCATGTATCACCAGCTAGTCTTAACAGTTTGGTGAAGCTTTCCCAGTTTCATGAGGGAAGGCATACTCTCCTGATTTTTGTATTTGAAGTATTCTGAAATTGTCAAGCTTAATTCTAGAAGCTGCAATAGATAAATGTACTTTTGTCCAATGATTAAAACAGCTTGAAATAAGAGAAATGCAAGGTATACACCAACATAACAGGCGCAAACGCTAGTAATTCCTGATAAGTACATAACGTTGCTAGGCATAAAGTACAAGAGAGCTTTTCCCTCTCCAAACTGACCATCAGGCGCCAAACAGTAAAAGATTTATTTTGGCGATCGGAAGTTGTACTGCAGTTAACTAAGTTCAAACACTGTGAATCTTAAGAAGTTCAATACACGCCTGCCCTTGGCTACAACATATTGATTCCTGTCTAGAACTTATCCAAACTTATTTGAAGCATGCAACGAGAACCTTTAAAGGTAAGAAAGAGTTATTACCTGATTAAGCATCCACTTGAAGCCAACTGCAGCTGAGCAGTGATTTTTGGAAGCACTCGTGAAGAAGTCCAAATTGTAAACTGTCTCCAATGTCCTCAGGATTGAAGAAGCATTTTCTCTCCTATCTTTGACGGAGAATATTTCACCATTGGAGCTTACATTCATATGACTATTCAATAGTGTCTCGAACCATCCACTCCCAGACCTCTGCATTGAGAGAATGGCAAAGAGCCGTACAGGATTACAAGCACATTCAGCCCTGAGAACAGAGATGAAATGACTATAGGCAATTTCATGTAAGACGGAAGCTTAAGAACCAATCCGAAATTTCTCAAGCACATACCGGCTAAAGGTCTTCGGCTTGGGATAATGCACGTACGGCATTTGGGATCGATCAATCTCATGGTTATGACAAGGCCTTTGTATGACTTCAATGTTTAGGTATTTACTTGTTTTCTCGGTGCTAGTTTGTTTAAGACAAATTGAACATATATAAATACCAAATATCAGTGTGAACACTACCACAACCATCCTTAACAATGCTGGAGATTTCTTAGGAGGTTTTATGATAATACTATCCTGTCATTCAAACACAAGCCAGTAGTCAGTGCAAATGATCCGTGATTCCGTGGTCAGAAAAATGCCAAGTTACTAATCATTTTGACTCAGAAGGATACTAGTTTCTTTTAGATTTAATTAAAATAAGCTTAAGTACATGCTACATAAGGAACAAAAGGGAAACAGAACCAAATCGCAAAGAAATGTGATATTTTTTTAAAAAGAAAAGATAAAACTATCCGTAACAGTTATCGCAAAAGCAGCAGGTAATTCGACATAAAGCAACTAGCACCGGCACAAATTAAGAGTAAAGATAAGATAGATCAAACACATGTCAACCGAATACACATTACTCTACAATTCACATTCCGTAGAAACAAGCCAAAAATAGACTCATCCTCTGAAAGTAATGAAAAAGTAAAATTTATATTTACATTGCAGTTTGCAAGCTCAAAATATCTGCTAAAGTTGACAACTTTTTAATTAGAAATTGGAAGAACAAATAGAAGAAATGCAAAAAGAATTCAACTGTACAAATAATAGTGAAAATTTTGGGTAGAGGAATATACCCCAAGAAATCTTTGAAGTCTGAACCCAACAAAACGTGTGGTTTGGGGGGGGGGGGGGGGGG
>ML306854.1:0-20533 GCA_005239505.1 Nicotiana paniculata
CACAAAGCCCCTGATTGTCGCTTCCCAAGAAAGGATAAGAAGAAGGGACAGGCCAACATAGTAAAGAAGAATAATGACATTGATGATCTTTGTGCAATGCTTTCGGAATGCAACTTAGTTGGGAATCCGAAGGAGTGGTGGATTGACTTCGGAGCCACTCGACATGTTTGTGTTGTCAAAGAAGCATTTGCTACTTACTTTACTGCTGGTCCCGAAGAAGATATTTCCATGGGAAATAATTCAACAGCCAAGATTGAAGGTTATGGGAAGATTTTCCTAAATATGACTTCCGACAAGGTGTTAACGCTAAACAACGTTCTTCATGTTCCTACTATTAGGAAGAATTTAGTTTCTACTTCTTTACTAGTGAAGAATGGATTCAAATGTGTATTTGTTTCTGATAAATTTGTTGTAATAAAAAATGACATGTACGTTGGAAAAGGCTACCTCACGGAGGGCCTTTTTCAAACTCAATGTAATGGTTGTTGATACTATGAATAAAATTCCAGCTTCTTCTTATTTGTTGGAGTCAAATGATTTATGGCATAGTCGTTTAGGACATGTCAATTATAAAACCTTGCGGAAGTTAATTAATTTAGAAGTATTGCCTAAATTTGAGTGTAATAAATCGGAATGTCAAATATTTATTGAATCTAAGTTTGTAAAACATCCTTATAAGTCTGTTGAAAGGAATTCAAATCCTTTAGACTTAATTCATACTGACATTTGCGATATAAAGTCGGTACCATCTAGAGGTGGGAAAAACTATTACTTTTATTGACGATTGCACTCAATATTGTTATGTTTATTTGCTTAATAGTAAGGATGAAACAATTGAAGCATTTAAGAAATACAATAACGAAGTAGAAAATCAATTGAATAAACAGATAAATGATTAGAAGTGATAGAAGTGGAGAATATGAATCTCCGTTTGCAGAAATATGTTCGGAATATGGAATTATCCATCAAATTACTGCACCTTACATACCTCAATCCAATGGAATTGCGGAAAGAAAAAATCGGGCATTAGAGGAAATGATGAATTTTTTATTAATAAGTTCCGGATTACCACAGAGTTTGTGGGGGGGAACTATCCTTACAGCTAACCGAATACTCAACAGAATACCCCATAGCAAAACGCAATCTATTCCATATGAAAAATGGAAATGTAGAAAATCCAACTTGAAATATTTCAAAGTGTGGGGGTGTCTAGCAAAGGTACAAATTATTTTACCTAAAAAGGTTAAAATCGGACCAAAAACAATAGATTGCGTTTTCATTGGATATGCTACAAATAGTAAAGCATGTCGATTTTTGGTCCATAAATCCGATAATCCCGAGATTCATGTTAATACGGTAATGGAATCAGATAATGCTGAATTCTTTGAAAGGATTTATCCGTATAAAACTGAATGCGAGTCGTTAAGTGAAAGACCTAAATGACCTCGGGAAGAACCAAAGAAAAATACTCCAAGTGTAGAAGATCCAAGGCGTAGCAAACGTCAAAGAACATCTACTTCCTTTGGACCAGATTCTGTGACATTCTTGCTTGAAAATGATCCTCAAACTTTTAAAGCAGCTATGTCGTCTTCTGAGTCAGTATTTTGGAAAGAGGCAGTAAATACTGAGATTCAATCAATTTTGGATAACCATACATGGGAGTTGGTTGATCTTCCTCCTGGAAATAAGCCTTTAGGTTCGAAATGGATCTTTAAATGGAAAATGAAAGCTGAGGGCACTATTGACAAATATAAGGCAAGACTTGTTGTCAAAGGTTACAGACAAAAAGAAGGCCTTGATTACTTTGACACTTACTCGCCAGTAACGAGGATAACATCTATTAGGATGTTAGTGGCATTAGCGGCCGTGTATGGTCTTGAAATCCATCAAATGGATGTTAAAACAACTTTCTTAAATGGAGAATTGGAGGAAGAAATTTACATGGAACAACCTGAGGGTTTTGTGGTTCCTGGTAAAGAAAAGAAAGTGTGCAAACTTGTTAAGCCGCTTTATGGACTTAAACAAGCACCCAAACAATGGCATGCCAAATTTGATCAAACAATGTTGGCAAGTGGGTTTAAAATCAACGAGTGCGATAAATGTGTTTACATTAAAAATGCTCCGGGTCATGAAGTCATTGTTTCTTTGTATGTTGATGACATGTTAATAATGAGCAAAAGCATGTCAAATATAAATGCTACAAAGCGCATGCTGGCTAGCAAATTTGACATGAACGACTTAGGAGTTGCTGATTTGATCTTAGGAATCAGAATTCACAAGACTCCACAATGTCTAGCATTATCACAGTCTCACTACATTGAAAAGGTACTTGACAAGTTCAAGTATTTGGATTTCAAAATTGCCAAGACTCCAATTGATGTGAGTTATGCACTTCAAAAGAATGAAGGTGAAAGTGACTCACAACTGGACTATGCTAGAGTATTGGGAAGTTTGATGTATATCATGAATTGTACATGACCAAATATAGCATGTGCTATTAGCAAACTGAGTCGATTTACAAGTAATCCCAATCACATACATTGGATGGCAATGAAACGAGTTTTGGGGTATCTAAAACACACACACGTCCGTGCATTCCTTTATTTTTTAGCCATTCCCCATTCATGTGGGGGATTGTTGGTCTTTAAGCTTAGTGTAGCTTAATTTTAAGCTTAGTTTAGCTTAATTTTAAGCTTGGTGTAGCTTAAAGAGGGTGAATGAAAAATGATGGGAAAAGAAATGGAGGAAGTGAAATTTTGAATTAGTGCACTTTGTCCCTCATTGGAAGAAGGAAAGAAAATCTATGTGTATAGAGAAGCTCTTCTTCTAGCTCTTAAAGAGTTGAGAAGAAGGCAAGCCTCGCGCCGTCGTCGTCGTCGCTCGCTCGCTCGGCTTCGGCTTCGGATTTGGATTTGGTCAAAGATCGATTGATTGATTAATCTTTTTGGAAAAAATTCTTTTTAAATTAATTAATTAACTTAATTAATTTCGAATTCGAAATGACCCGCGACCCGATCCGGTCCGACCCGTTTTCTTTCCCGGATTATTTTAAATACGTCTTTAGATTTCTCGCATGTTCATACCTGTTCAAAACAACCATGGCTATTCTGAAAGGATTCACACATGTTCCAACAACTATGGCAGTTCTGAAAGGTTGCTATACCTTTTCAGAAACACTACGAAAATTGGCTATAAATATACCTTGAATCCCAGAAGTTTTACTTACTAAATTTTTTGATCTTCTTCTTCTTCTTCTGCACAAAATATTCCAGTGTGTTTTACAACCTTCGAGTGGTTCGCTGTACACCGACGTTTTTGATACCAACACTCCGGTGAGTTAAATCGTTCTATCTTGGGAGGATATATTCCATCGCCTCGGGTACTTGAGGGGAATAATTTCCTTAAGGACACACTGTGTATTCAGTGGGCTCGATTTGTTCTTATATTATTTTTCATAGAAAAAATAACTAAGGACGCCTAAACTAGCGCGCGCGTTAATCCCGCGCTAGAACTCGCGCTAGTCAGGTTTCTCACTGTCCCTGGTATATTCCACTAGCGCGGCTGCGCTAATCCCGCGCTAGTGAGGTTTCTTACTGTTTCTGTATTTTTTCAAAAATTATTATTATTTTATTTTACAGCAATACATATTGATAACATCTAATATTCTTTAATTTGTTTTACAAGCAGATCTATGTGCGAGCAATCTTGAACAACATTACGGGGATGTCAATGGTGTTGTTTGTGTTGTATGCAAAGGACTTATCATAGGAGTATTCAGTTAAAGTGTTGACATCTATGGTGGTTTGTGCTGTAACTGGCATTTTTGCATTCATCCGCACCACCTATCCGCTTTGGACTTGTATCATAACTTTCCTGCTTTATCTTTTCCATTAATTGCATCTTGTATTAAATCCTCTAATCTCAAAGTTATTCAACTCATGAAAGTGTTGATAGCAACATATGTATGGTGGTCTGAGTTGTAGAAGGCCTATTTGCATCATCCCCACCACCTATCCAATCTCACTTGTACTGCTTTAACATTCTCCATTCTTCAATAATAACTGCTTGATGCTATAATTTAGATCCACTAATCTCAAATTATTTTATACTATTTTTGTGCTTATAGATTTTTAAGTTCTTGTTCTTTCATATTTTGTCCACACTAACTAATTAAGCATAGCAATTAGTAAGCAAAGGAGACCAGGCCGTAGGGCAACAAACTACAGAAAATAATAGGGAGCCATGACCATGATCACATCTTGTTCTTAAAATAGACTAATAGATCTTTTGATTATTCTTAAAGGCAAAAAGGCCTCCTGGCCACTTAAACTTGAATCTGATTGTCGTCCCGGTAAATAAACTTTTAAAATTCCCATATGAAGACTTCAACTTGAGCATAAGTGAACTAAAAAACACCTTCTACCGTTGAATCATAGCGCATGCATTACAATTTCACAAACATGGCAACCCAAGTCAACAATAGACGAATTAAAACCTGCCACATATCATTTTTGACCTAAAGACCCTAAAACACTCATTTTCAGCTGTCTCTCTCAAAGAACTCTACATTTTCAATCGTTCTACTCAAATGGAGTCTGCTCAAATGGAGTGAACGATTGTCATAGGATTTTCCGCCCATTAGATCATCTGCATAGCTTTGCCAGGAGTTCGCCAAACCCCCAAGCCATAATTTAAAATTGTCAAAGTGAGACTCAACCATAGAACCTTTAAGCACCACTGAATAACTCGTTTCCACTGTTATCGACGGCTTTGCCAGCATATTCGATCAGAAATACTTTGCTTTCGGACGAGAATATTGTCACCGATTAGTCATAACTTGTTCCCATGTTGCTCATTTTTAAGTTTCGATTCCTTTGTTGTGAAATACTATGGATTTAACTAATTCAATTTTAAGTTCGAAGATTTTTGCTTTCGAACTATGAACGACAAAACATACAGAGGAAAAGGAAAAGAGTTTTCTTTTGTGTCAAGACAGAATAAGTATTGGAAGGAAAGGGAAAGTGTTAATGAAAAAAAAAGTAAGAGATAAGAGGATTGTGATGAGAGGGGTAACGAAGAAGATGAAGGGGGGGGGGGGGGACCTGGNGGGGTACCTGGATGCATTTGGATTTTTCTTTTCATTTTTAGTTTCTGTCTTTTTTTAGTATATTTTATTCCGATAAACTGAATTCACGCGTCTTATTTGTGTGATTGGTACTCACTATTGCCACATCACACGGCTTTGCCACACAAGCATGGTCAACAGTCAAAGGTATTTAATAATACTTATTCTCTCAACTTTAAATATCTAAATGGGAATGTTGTAAGTTTGTTTACCACAATGACAATCAAGTGCAAGTTTAAGTGCCCAGGAGGCTTTTTTCCCATTCTTAAATGTGGACTAGGCATTTGTGATATTTTATCAGCTCATTTATAGTAATATGAAGTGCCAAATATAAAGTACAGGAACATATTGTGCTAGTAGTTATATCACCTTTTGAGACCAAGTGTCACGTCCTTAGTCGTTAACCAAGTAAACGTACGACACTTGACAACTTGCTCACGATCTTGCACAGCTTGCTCACGTTCTTGCTATGCCAAGTCAACCTTAGTACACTCAAGATCTCTAAGAGAATGGTAGAAAGAACACTAGAGAATTGTTAAGGGAAGCTTTGTATTAGAGAGAACTTGATTGTTTTGCTTGATGAATTTACAAATTAATGCCCCCTATTTATACTAATCACCTAGGGGCTAGTGTGTAAATAATAATTCTTTCACAAGTCCTTCTATATTTACAAATAAGTACACCTCCTAGAATTTTCTACAAGCCTAGAAGATTCCAAGGACTTTCTTAGCAATTTCATAAGGATCTAAGGTCTTCCAAAGGAAATGTCCATACTTCTCTAGAATCTTCTCACAATTGCTAGCCTTCCTCTTATGTAAGCTTCCACATGGCATTAATATATGCCAAATGGCGCCTATGTGGCATGATGACATGGCAGGTCATCACACTCTCCCCTACCTACTATTGCGACGATCGCGGCGCAATGTTTCTGCATAAACTCTCGGATCTTATCTTTGAATTTCCGCAAGTCTTCTTATCGTTCCCACGTGTCCTCCTCCGGTGATTACCCTTTCCAATGGACTAGGAACATAGTGGTGTCTTTTTGCCCTTGCTTTCACATGGCCTGGTAATCTATGATAGCCTAAATATCCCTGTCATGCGAGGAGGTGATAGTCATAGGTGCTCGACTTGATTGGCCTATACTCGGATCATCTTTATCTTCATGATATGGCTTAAGCATGCTAGCATGGAAGACAAGGTAGATCTTAAGATACGATGGCATGTCAATCTTGTATGAGATCTTGCCTACCTTGGCAATGATCTTAAATGGCCCCTCATACTTGCGAATCAGATTCTGATGCACGCCCCGTAGTGCCTTGAACTGTCTTTGGTTAAACTTCACCATGACCACTTCCGCAACTCTATAGTCTATGGGACGTCGCTTACGATCCGCAAACTTCTTCATCTTCTTAGCTGCCCTATCTAAGTAGGACTTAGGAGTGTCAAGCTGCTCCTCCCATCCTTTGGTCGTATGATAAGTCCCCAAACTCTTTCCCTCGAACGCGACTGGTAATGAATGTGGAGTTTGTGGCTGTTGGCCTGTGGCTAACTCAAATGGTTTCCACCCCGTGGACTCACTCCTCTGCAAGTTATAAGAGAATTGGGCGATATCTAGGAGCCTTGCCCAATCTTTCTGATGTGCGCTTACATAATGCCTCAAGTAGCATTCTAGTAAGGCATTAACCGTTCCGTTTGTCCATGCGTTTGTGGGTGGAAACTAGTGGAAAAGTGCAGTTCTGTGCCAAGTATGTCGAGTAACTCTCTCCAAAAGTTTCCAGCAAAATGGGGGTCTCGATCACTGTAATATGCCTTGGTAATCCCCAATACTTCACCACGTTCTTAAAGAATAGTTTCGCAGCTTCCTTGGCAGCGTAACCTGGTGAGGCGGGCATAAAGGTGGCATATTTGGAAAATCTATCCACCACCACCATAATAGTACCATAACCGTCAGTCTTCGGTAGGCAAGTGATAAAGTCCATAGTCACTCTCTCCCATGGACGTTCTGCAACTGGTAGTGGCTCCAAAAGTCCTCCGGGTTTTTGTTGCTCAACCTTGCCCCGTTGACAGACAAGACAAGTCTGCACATTACACTCTATGTCATCTCGCATGCGTGGCCAATAGTGGACTGACTCAACAAAGTCCATAGTGCGACGTTGGCCTGGATGACGAACCCACATTGTGTCATGACTCTCCATTATGATCCTCCGTCTAATGTCTCCAAACTTAGGCACGTAGATCCGTCGACCTGTGGTAAGTAGTAGGCCATCATCGACCCAAAAACGTCTCGTATTGCCCTGGTTGGCTAACTCGATAAATTGTTTGGCTGCTGGATCATGTTGCATGACTTTTTTTATAGCCTCACGAATGTCCCATCTTGTTGAAGTGATTGCAGCAAGTTCGACTTTTCGGCTTAAGGCATCGGCTACAACGTTACCTTTGCCCGGCTTATACTCCAGCACATAATCAAATTCAGCCAAGAAATCCTACCACCTAGCCTGTTTTGGTGTGAGCTTCTTCTGCGTCTAAAAGTATCTAGTAGCTACATTGTCGGTCTTGACCACGCACCTTGACCCGAGCAAATAATGTCGCCATGTACGAAGGTAGTGTACAATGGCAGTCATATCCTTCTCTTGCACCGTGTACGCCGCTCCGTCTCATTTAACTTGCGGCTCTCAAATGCTATGGGATGCTTATCCTGCATCAACATACCCCAAATGGCAAAGTCTGAGGCATCTGTATGCACCTCAAATGTCTTGGCAAAGTCAGGTAATGCCAAGACTGGCTCCTTCGTTACAGCTGCCTTGAGGTCTTCAAACACCTTTTGGCAACTCTCCCTCTGAACCCATGGCTTGTTCTTCTTTAGCAACTCTGTCAATGGTGCGACCTTTGCTGAGTAGCCACTGATGAACCAACAATAATAATTAACAAGATCAATGAAGGATCTCAACTCTGTTACCTTTATAGGTGCCTCCCACTCCTGTATAACACGTACCTTAGCCCGTCCATGCGTAGCTCGCCATTTCTAATAACATGGCCTAAGAAGTGAATTTTTGATTGTGCAAACTCGCATTTCTCCCTCTTGATGTATAGCTCGTTCTCACACAAGACTTGGAAAACCTTCCTTGAGTGCTCCATGTGCTCTTCCAAGGTGTTGTTGTAGATGACTATGTCGTCTAGGTATACTACCACGAATTGATCAAGGTAAGGATGAAAAATCTTGTTCATAAGAGTACAAAACGTGTCTGGTGCATTGGTTAAGCCGAAGGGCATCACCAACCACTCAAAGGCTCCATATCTCGTCACACATGCTCTCTTCGGCTCATCCCCTTCTGCAATGCGAACCTGGTAGTAGCCCTTGCGAAGATCCACCTTGGTAAAGTACTTGGCTTGCCCAAGTCTATCGAACAAGTCAGCAAGAGTGGGATCGGGTAATTATTCTTCACTGTGACCTTATTAAGTGCTCGGTAGTCTATGTACAGGCGCAATGATCCATCCTTCTTCTTATGGAACAATACAGATGTGCCGAAAGGTGCCTTTGATGGGCGAATATGACCAGCATCTAGTAGCTCTTTCAATTGTTTCCTGAGCTCCTCTAGCTCAGGTGGTGCCATACGATATGGGGAAAATGCGGGTGGCTTAGACCCTGGCTCCAACTCAATCTTGTGATCCACATCTCACCTAAGCGGCAAGTGCTTAGGTAACTCCTCGGGCATGACATCTTTGTTTTCCCCAAGCATCTTCTCTATGCAAGGCGGAAATATATATATAAAAATCTTGTCCTCATCCAGACTTGCAATGGTTGCCACGAACGTCGGCTCCCCCTTCTTGATCCTTTTGACAACCTGCATGGCTGAGAGTTGTGCTTGGATCTGTCCGTGTGGCATAGTCACTGTAGGTACCATGCAATCTCCTTGTTGCTCCATAACTAAGAGACGTTGGAGGTAGGGGTCGATCAAAGTATGCCAATGTCTAAAGAACTCTTGCCCCAGTATGAAATCAAAGATATCCATAGCGGTTACGGTAAAGTTTGTCATACCTTTCCAAGTTCCCAATTTGACACCAACTCCATTAGCTACCCCACGAGCATCTTGTACCTCGGCATTCACGGTCTTGACGCGAGAGTTTGCTGGAGCAATATTTAGTTCTAATCTCTTTGCGGCAACCTCAATCACAAAATTATGAGTTGCTCTGGTATCCACCATTGTACGAGCGAGCTTGTTGTTAATGGTGAGATCCACGTACTGATTTACATTCTACATAATCCGATCATACCCAACTGTGCGGTTGCCGAACTCTTTCCTTAAGGCTGCTCCTTCCGTTCACGGACCATGGCACCGAGGTTCTTTAGGTCGGGACAGTTCCTGAAGCCGTGTGGCCCTCCGCATATGTAACATCCCTTCTTCTCGGCCTGTGCCTTCTTTTCGACGTAGCTTTGCCGGCCACTCGACCTTTTGGAATCTTGAGTCTTGTAGTATTGTTGTTGTATCTCCTTGACTTTGCCATGTTCTCCCAGCCTTTGACATTTTTAACGTTTGACTCCTTGCCTTTTGCCTTTGTCGTGCCTGTCATGCCTGAAATCCATCAATGATTTATCCTCCGCTATGGCTTGGTCTATATCCATGACTTGTCGGCGTTGCAACTCTTGTTTAGCCCAATTTTGCAACCCATCCATGAAGTGGAACGACAAGTCATCATTGGCCAGGTGTGGAATTTGAAGCATAAGGGTAGTGAATTGGTTGACGTAGTCACGTATGCTCCCTGTTTGCTTCAACTCCCTAAGCTTGCGCCTTGCCTCGTACAAGACATTGTTTGAAAAGAATTGTCGCTTGAACTCGGCTTTAAACTGATCCCACGTGCTAATAGTACATAGACCTTTATCCACGTCATCCATCTTCCTTCTCCACCATAGCATGGCAGTGTTGATCATGGTCTCGTCGTCCCTCACTTTGCCGTGCCTGAAGTAGTTCTCTAAGTGACAAAGAAAGTTTTCCACTTCTTGTGCATCACAAACACCTTTGAACACCGGGGGTTTGGGAGCCTCGATCTTAGCCTCCCTCGTCACCACAACATCGATGGCTGCCTCGGTCATGACAGCACTAACATGCTCCTCGAGTGACTCTATCTTTGCCTTCATAGCATCGATAGTACTCAAAGCCTCCATGAGCTTGCACTCTAAGGTAGTGATGGTTTGCCTTAGTTCTATCTCAGTCTGTGTACGTCCCTTCAAGTCATTTCGGATACTCTCAATCTCTTCAATAGTGTGCCCCTCAAGAACGCTAAGGGCGCCTTCCATGTTACCCAAACGTTGGCCAAAGATCTCTACGGCGTCCATCCCCGCGTTCATCTTCATCACCTACTCTTTACCGAGCGAGACGTCCTCGGGTAGGACCTCTAATTCATCCTCGCTCGCCTCACTGCACTACAAAAAATTTGGCCTAAGGCCAAACTTATTTTAGACCACGCTTGATAAGCTTTATGGGAACGCTTTTGTAAGGGTGGCCTTTAGTGATAGCTTTTGGCCACGGTTTTTAGGCAACACCTGTAAAATATTGTCTTTAACTATAAAGAGCACACTTTTTAAGTGATGGGATATCATTTATATTTTTCAACGCTTATTAAGATGTGAGGCAACACTTCACATGTGTTCCTTTTAGTATTTTCAAATACAACATTGATTGAGCGTGCCCTAAATTATTTCCTAGAAGTTCCCGCTTGACTTTCCCCCAAAAATATCTCCACCAAATTTTTTAAAAACACTTTACCCGGCAAAAGTCTAGTAGGAGTGGATTTTTGGGGGAAAAATAGCAAGAGGTAAATATCCCTGCTGCTCTTTTTTCTTCTTCTTGTTATTTAAAAAAATAAACAAAGTTCTAATTCCGTCAGCGAGAAATCGATTCAATCAGAATGTCAATCTGGGTTGTCTCTTCTTGAAACTCTCTCTGGTCGTATGAATTTTGTTCTATTGTGTCCTTTTGTGTTGGCTTGCGTTATGTGCCATTTGTTTCATCAGCAAGTTTTCGAATCGATTCCATCGGCACGCTAATTTGGGGATTTCGATGTACTTAGGGCTGATCTCGTCTTCCAAAAACTTGTGGGTAAGATTTCTCTAAAACATCCTTTCAGTTTAGTGGCTTTGCAATTTCAGTACTCTGGAATTCCTTTTCTTCTTTAGGGAATGCCCTTTTTGTTCTTGTTATACTGTCCGTTTCGTTATCAATTTGTCAATTGTTTGTAATTTTTATTGCAAGAATTGGAAGTTTTATATCTTTGATACTATATAATTTTTATGTAATATGATAACTTTATATGACCTTGCGAAATAGTTTGGACCTCTAAAGAGAAAACTAAATGTAAGTCTGTATGGGAATCTGATGGTTTCTGCTTTAAATAAAGGATATCTTAAAAATTCTTCATTAATCAGAAGCGAGCTTTAGTTCAACAAGCTATTTCGTGCAACATTTGGTAGAAAGTTTGAAGCATATAGTGTTTTGACCTTAATAATATGGGGGGGGGGGGGGGGGGNATTGACAACTAAGCTACCTCCGAATTTTCTTTGCAATTATGGGATGAACCTAAATAGTTCAGACATCTTTTCCTGTGGAGAAAACTTAATGTATATCTAACTCTTATATGGAACTTGATATTGTTGTAGGGGGAGTAGTTGATAGTAAATATATAATCCACTAGGGCATTCAAATTTTGGGTGCGCCATCTTTAGAAAAGGTAATGTTCACTATATCTATAGAAGCCATGTTGTTATTGTTATGCTTATAGTTTACATAATGATCTTATTAGAAGTCTATAAACTCCTAATAAAAGAGACTACACTTTTTTGTTTATGAACTTCCTTTCTAATCATTATTGAAAGTTCATTGTGACAAAAAGAATGCATTTTTTGTTTCAATAAAACCAGGGCCTGAGCTCGGAGACTCACTTCCAGTAGTGATATCAGGTACGCTTTTCCTATTACTTTCATTTTGATATATAGTGATTGTGGTTGATTACTTATCCTCATTTAGAAATTTAAATTACGTAGGACTCTTACTGCATTATAGATTTTCTTGGAATGTTTGCCTTTGCAAACAATGCCATGACTTCCTTCTCCTAAGTTTTCACTAAAATCCTTTATTTGCTTAATATTCCATGACTTACTTCTCCTAAGTTTTCACTAAAATTCTTTATTTGCTTAATATTAGCATAAGAATATCTGGTTGTTCTTATGACCTTGTAGTCTTCCAATAACTTTCAAGTCTAACTTGACCCTCTTCTCTTTATTTTTACTTTTGTCAAATTAAATTGATAAACTGAGAAAATAATAGTGGAAACAAGAAAGGTACCTAAATTAAATTAAAAAAATATCTTAAGTATGAAGGAAAATCAAATAGGAAATGTAAAGTTGAGCTATTAAGAAAACTAACCTGCAATCAACGGCTGCTTAGTAATATCTTTTGTGCACAAATTTATAGTTTATGTGAAGTGTTTTGTTATCCATTACAATGATGGAAAAATAATTTTTTTTTAAGACATATATAATAAGACGATTGTTTCATTCTATCCTTGAAACTACAATTCAATCTTTTGAACTCACATAGAAAGTCTGTCATAGTGATCTCTATTTATATGTAGATTAAGATTAACTATACTGTATTTTGGTCTTTACCTCTGTAACACTTTTCTCCTTGTACAGCTAAATAGATATTATGTACTGCCTTTTTCTTCTTCGCTTTCTAGGAAACATCTTGACAATAGGATATAACAGGGCGTGTCTAATCTAATCTACCTTCTTCGGTCGATGCGAGTAGCGCACGGGTTATGTGAGGCCAAATTCTTCCACATTCCTCTTGTTCAACTTATGTTTGATTCTTGAAAAGGTATTTTATTTTAATTATTTCAACTTATTTTCTGGAATTACAATGACAAATTACATTCCTTTTAGGTCAATTTTAGATAGTACAATGCCAAACTTGATCCTTTTCCTTATTTGCATAAAGGGTTAGACACTAGTTGTTTAGAATTCTATAGAGAAGTATCTATAGTATATCCTTATAAAAAAGGAGAGTCAATAATATAGTTTAAAATGCTGAAAAAATGAGTAGCTAAGGAAAAATATGTTAAAAGAACATATAGTAGTATTATTATCAACTAACGTTGAGATGGTAAAGTGGTCAAGTCGAATTGGGAAAAATGAAGAGGTAACCCATCATGTAATATAAGAACAATATATTTGTCTTTCCGTAATGGACATGAATTACAGATATTGTAAAGCATCTTTATTTTCTTCCTTCAGCTTTGTAATATATATTTTTCACACAAGCACCATAGAAAGTACTGATGACAATACAAAAATACAACTGACTGAAAGTATCTTCTTTTCCTTTCACATCCGGAGCAGCTAACTGATGTTAAAGGGCTAATTATTGATCATTCGTGATAAGACCCAAGTGTTACAAAACTTGTGCTCTATTTGTTCAATTGTAATAGAACCAATTGAAGCCTATGCTAGTTAGTCAAGTTCTTTCAACCCATGGTCTTGTATATTCATGATTCTTTATGAATACATACTATATACTATTTCTAATTTTAATTTTATTTTGAATGTGTAGGAAAATGCGGGTGATGTAATTTGATATGGTGGCCATAAGTCAATTGATCTATTAGAGGGACTATTGAAGACTTTTTGAACAATTGTGATCTTTGAATATATTCCACTTTGTACAGTTTATTGCCAGTGCACATTTTGAAATATTGCTTTATTAGTAGGTGTAATACAAGAAATATGTTTGTTTTTCAAAGTTTATTGCAAATACATGCATATGAATTATTATTTTTAGTGATTTATTAGCTAATTTTAGTGCTTGAGATAATCAAAAAGAGATAATATTGTCTATGCTTGAAATAAATGTGATTATAGGATGCAAAAAATGTAACTAATAAATCACAAATTGTACCTTTTATAAATATTTAAAAAAATTGTTACAGCCAAACAAAATTGCCACACTTAAAAAGTGTAGCCTCTAAGATAACAAAAGCTACGCCTCAAACACGTAGCATTAGAAAAAGAAAATCGTTGCCAATAAGGTAACAAAAGTGTGGCCTTTATATCATATAGGTCATGCTTTTGAAGCGTTGTTTTCAAAGCAACACTTGAAAAGCGTGGCCTTAAGGAAAAAGTTACGCTAGTTTAAATCACCTCCAGAAAAGTGTTGTCTAAAGTCGAAAAGTATGGCCTTTAATCAAATGTTACACTTTTTGATAGTTTAGGCTACATTTTTCAAAGGTAGTTAAAGGCCTAAAATGTTGTAGTGGTGGCAGATGGTTCTTGGGATTTACGCCCTTCGTTTGACACAACCTCGGGTGGCACCTCCTGGTTCTTGTTGGTGGCATTCCTCTTTTTGTTACGGCCGCTCTTGTCAGCAGCATCCTGGATGACGTGGGCTTGGGTGTTGGCAGCGTTAATTTCTCTGTCATTCGCCATTCCCTTAGTTGCAACTTTCGCTCTGATATCACGTTGTCACGTCCTTAGTCGTTAACTAAGTACACGTGCGACACTTGACAACTTGTTCACGATCTTACACAACTTGCTCACGTTCTTGCTATGCCAAGTCAGCCTTACTACACTCAAGATCGCTAAGAGAATGATAGAAAGAACACAAGAGAATTGTTAAGAGAAGTTTTGTATTAGAAAGAACTTGATCGTTTGCTTGATGAATTTACAAATAAATGCCCCCCTATTTATACTAATCACCTAGGGGCTAGTGTGTAAATAATAATTCTTTCACAAGTCCTTCTATAATTACAAATAAGTACATCTTCTAGAATTTTCTACAAGCCTAGAAGATTCCAAGGACTTTCCTAGCAATTCCATAACGATCTAAGGTCTTCCAAAGGAAATGTCCATACTTTTCTAGAATCTTCTCACAATTGCTAGCCTTCCTCTTATGTAAGCTTCCACATGGCATTAGTATATGCCAAATGGCGCCTATGTGGCATGATAGCGGGTCATCACACAAGGCTCCAACTATCAACTCCAGAGCAGCAAGATCTCCAATACTTGAATCTACGGCTAGACTCAAAGAGTGTCCTGACAGGCATTCTCAGCCGCTTCATAAATTGCTGTGTCTTGTGAAAATACCTGTAAATGTGGTGCTGCTGTAAGGGGCGAAGCCACCATATGCAAAGGGTGGTCAAAATTTTGAACCCCCTTCACCAAAATTTTACGAAGAATTACACTGTATATATAAGTAAAATATTGATTTTAAATGTATAAAATGTATAATGAACCCCATTTGTTGGGAATTCTATCAAGTTTGAACACCCTTAAAAATATTTCTAGCTTCGCCACCGCTGCCGTAGGTGGTCAGAGTTCTGAGTAAAGGTTGATTACAAACTAAGCAAATAAGAAGCTGGAATAAGCATAATCTCAAACAGTACTACAGAGCATATCGATATCAGCCTTTGCTCTAACTAGCAAAGTAAGAATTACCAGTGGCATACATTTTGTGGAGGCAATCCTCTGAGTCATCTATTTGGAACTGTCTGAAGAATTGTACTCTCCACATTACTGGCAGAAGATGAGGCCATCAGTTGGACAAGGGTTGGCATTGCGGCAGACACACAATTGGAAAATCTCAGATGCAACCAAGGTTCTTATTTTCTCCAAATCCCCAACATCAGGCAAAGAACCATTCCTTCGTTATCCCATCAACAACCGCATAATGCTTTGAAAAATAACTGACCTTTGCTAAATTCTTCAATTTGAGAAGGGGAGAGTAGAGAATGAAGTGGGATTTTGAACTGAGAGGCCATTGCCATCATAGGAGACAGATTGTTTTGGGGGAATATGAAATTAGGAGCTCTTTTTCAGAGAGGCGGGAGTATTTTGCGTGCGATTATTCGCATATTATAAAACGCATTCTTCAATTGCAACTTATAAAACGCATTCGCTAATTGTGACTTATAAAGACATATAAAATGCATTCTATAATTCGACCGAAAACGCATTCACTAATTGCATTACAAATCACATTCCTTAATTGCAACTTATAAAATACATATAATTGCGATTTCTAAAACGCATTCCTTAATTGCAACTTTTAAATCGCGTTTGTAAACGCATTAGCGCGGGGTCCACGAAAGGGCCAGATCACAAGGGTCAGTTTTCTGCCAGAGACTGATTATGGAGTAGGTGTAGTTTTGAGCCAAGTAAGAAGTACAATTCAACTAAGGAAAATATATGGTGAGATAAACTCAGAAATTGGTGCTTGTAAATACCAATGAAATAGCTTCATGTGTCACATGGGGGATATGAGAACCAAGAATTTAATCAAAAAGGTAGGACCCCTCAGTGCTAATTTCTGAAAAATAATCTTGACTTGTTAAGATCAGTAACTCATTGTCATCTTCGAACACTTCTTTGCTGTCCACTTTCTTCTGTTGACACTAACACTACTCTCCAGAACAAGAAAAAAATCTGAAATTCCAACAATCGTCAAGACAAAACAGCTCAAATGGTGATTCCTTATAATATTAAGGCACCATCTCACTGTCGAAATCTGATATTAGCTTGGCCGGTACACCTTCATTACGATCAAACAATGAGCGTAGGGGATGATCAACATGAAACAAGATTTCCACTTCACCTCAAATAAAAGAACAAGGAGCCCAAAACACTTTCTGACAGATTAATAAGCTTGAAAGGAAGACAATAGACAACTGCATTCTTGCTTCTTTGCTTGTTATCCTCAGGAAGTGAGAGGGAGCTATTACAGAAACCAAGAATCCACCAAAGCTAGACAAAGGATTGCATTGAGACCTGAGATTTTTACAAAGTAACAACAACATACCCAGTATTATCCCACATCGTGGGGTCTGGGGAGGGTAGTGTGTACGCAGGCCTTACCCCTATCTTGTGAGTATAGAGAGGTTGTTTCCAATAGACCCTCGGCTCAGGAAAGCATAAGCACCACAATATGAAAAATATATACAAGAAGGGACAGTACCAAAAAGCCATATAAAAGCAGAATAAAAACAACAAGACAGTAAGGTAATCAACAATGAAAGAGAACAACGGTTAGTCATAAAAACTTACTACCAACAGAAAGCGAGACAGTGCGTAAATAATACTGTTATGAATACTCTAGACTACCTACTCTACTACCCTAATCCTCGACCTCCATACACTTAGAACATGTCTCTCCCTAAAGAGCTCAAATTGATGAGATTCCGATATTATCCTGAGTTCCCAAGATGTAGCTTTAACATGGGATCCTAACTGCAGTGCAATCTTACAGATTCTCATACTTGAGCAACAAAATCTGCATGAATATTATAAGAATGGGAAACATTACCTTCTTTAGATTCCGGATGAACTTTATAGTGTTAATTTGACTACGTATATAACAGATGAATGCAAAGGAAACAAAAATACTTGACACTGGTAAGATCAAGCGGTCATCTATGACTCATGAATCCCGACCAAAGTGTCGGGTAAATGAATCATATGTAATCATTCTGCTCTATTGGGATCCATATCATTTCAATACTACTACTCTTATAAATAATTTGACCTTAAGGTAACTAAAAAACTAGAGAATCACTACTTGCATTTAACCCTACAATGGAAAAAGCTCCTCACAAGTACCGAACCTAAATACTTGAGTTCAGTTCCAAGAGAAATGAATCCAGTAACCAGCTTTGCTTAATCAATCCAACAAGGATAAAAGGAGAGATTTATCATTTACCAACTTCATTACAAAGTCAGGTAAGATAAAACAGACAAGCCATGATAATTATCAACTACTACATACATTCTCCTTTAAGCATTCTAATGACATATGAAAGAGAGAGAACTAAGTAGGTAGAATTATCTTATTGAGTCTATACAGACCATTCTGGTAGAATCACTAGATTTAGTCATAAACCTTTACCAATTTAAAATCATTATGACCACTATAAACTTGAGAGCCCTCTTAGCACAGAGTACAACCTGGAAAAACACAAGCCTAGCCAAATCAGTTACAAGGCTGCATTATTATCCTCAGTACAACCAGAATGCTTGCTTCCAACAAGTATCAGAGACCGCTCTATCACTAATTCAGAGAACAAGTAACAATTCAAGCTAATTGCAGCTGCATTCTAATCACAGATAATGTTTGGCATGATGAGAAATGCAATAAATGTATTCCTGGAAAATGTTTTCCTCAAGGAGAATGTCTTCTCACAAAATGGAGAAAATGACTTCCGTCAGTCATAGGTGGAAGTCATTTTCCCTCTACAAATATCTCAAAATCTTATTCAATCTCACTTGTATCAATCAAAAGTTAGACATTGTTGTCATCCTTTAATACACAAAAATATCACAAAAGCATAATCCTCATACCGTATCCTACACCTTGACAGTTACTAGACGCCACCTGTTTTCATACCCAACCAAACACTCGAAAATCACCCAAAAAATGATTTCACTAGGGAGAACATTTTCCTCCATATCAGAAGCACAAGAATCTCAAATTGTAATATTATCATAGCAGTTCAATGTGTAGAAATAATAGCACAGCAGAATTATGGCTGCATTTAACATACAAGATGCAGGTATAGGTGCGGTAAAAGAGTTAACTGAGAGAAAATACATTATAGTGTTCTTATCATATCCAAAGCTATCTATTTTAGCACAGAAATCAGCAAGAGATGAATCATTTGGCCAAACAGTAATATTCACAGATTAGGAGCTAAGCGGAAGCTGCAAAGAGCTGAAAACATTGGTATCTGAAGCTTAAGCCCTATCAAGCCACTGTGACCTCAGATTATTAGGTTCCTCCGGAAACCACATTCATCAAGCAAGAACAGTGAAGAACAATTAATTGAACTGCTGTAAATGATATTTATCCTGATATATACAAAATCTGTGAGAACCAAGCAACAATTCACAAAATGAAACCCAAAAAGAACAATTAAAAGGAAAGAAAGACTATCCACAAATGACCCCACGTATTGATAAGAACAAACCACAACATGATGGACCCTATTTTGCTGTACAAATACCACTCAACCAACATGAAAAGGACCAATATCGCCACTTCGAATAGAGCCAGCAACCTCATCTGCAATAGTCAAGCAAGAGACTACCCAACCACTCAATGCCACCCACACCATCTTAGCCACCCACAGTGTCATACTCCATGGAACTGCCATCCTCGACCTCCTCTTCTCTTTCCAAGATTCAACAATCAATGCAAACTCAGACGACTTAAATAAGCTACGAGATATTGCAAGTGGCCTTGCTGCCACCTTTATTACTTCGATTCGTGTAGGAAAAAAAATGTAAACCCAAAAAAGCATTCACTTTTCTACACCAAATCCATTTCAAGATCAACCCTAGCCCTCAGTTTATGCTATAAAATTGATCAGATTAGGAGAAACAAATTACCCCTTGAATTTCAATAAAGTTGACCTTTTGTTGAAATCAGTCCCAAAAAGATCCAAGATTTGTTCTTGAGAAAGACCAACCACTTGAACCCCACCAAACTTTTGAATTGATATTCTGCTTCAACTGCTGCAAAAGCTATTAATAAATTCACACATGTATTATATAGGACAAAAGTAAATGTGAGAAAGTACTTAATTTCAAATAAAGGATATTATTCAATGACTTACCATTTTAGGAATGATTTGTACAAGAACCTTCAATAAATAGTGGTACAAGTACAGAAATGGTCTGGATTTGCTGACCGTTTTGTAATTTGTAAGGTAATGCTGTCGGCATAGGATAGAAGCCACCAAGGCGCGCACTGTGTCAGTGTGTGGGACCCATATAGTCCGGAACCCAAATAAGTTAAAATTGGACAAATAGAACAAAAATAAGTCAAAAACTAATAATATAGAATCGAACTATGTATAATGCCACACTATGTGGCGCTATACACTAACGGTAATTGTGCCGTTAGTGTATAGCGCCACATAGTGTGGCGTTATACCCCCTGAAATTTCTGACAGACAGGTATAACGCCATAGTACCCGGCGTTATACCTATTTTTCTGTATAGCCTTGTACTGTGGCGTTATACCTTCTTCCTGGGCCCACCAATAATTCAAAAAACGTATATTGCTTACTGCTTTGGCGCTATACAATTAAAAAAAAAAATTCTCCGGCCAAGCATTCTATATAAAGTGGTTAGAATTGCATTTCATTTAATCACAAAAAAATTTCAACTCTTGATCAAACGTTTATTGTTTAAAATTCTCAAGCATTTTTTCATTATGTCTGAAGAGCGTAGAATAAGAGTTTCATTATATTAGGGGAGTGAGGTTGTGATGGAGAATAAATCTGTGGGCTACAATTTACCTGCTAAGTGTCATGTTAAATTGCCACTAACCATGGAGTACGATAAATTGATATCGTTGTTATGCAAAA